>SJJU01072480.1:0-17590 GCA_012932125.1 Conopomorpha cramerella
TTGCTAAAGCAAATGCCCACGGTTCACCAAGCGTATTTAACCCAACGTGACAGGGGGTGAGCCCATCGAGCCGATAAAAACAACGATTTCCGGGTCAGCTAGTATAAAATAAAATATAACCCTACCGTCATTCGAAGAAAAGGCGTAATATCGCATTATTATCATGGGAATGTGTGTTTAATTATCGACTGAATTTAAGACCACTTAAGGATCATAATTCATCGTTCAATACCAAGAATTATGTCCTTACTCCTAGTGGTAGTATAGATACCTAGATATATGTTACCAACGTCATTAGGCAAATATTTGGCAGGCGATTTGCAACATGTTCATCGATTTGACGTAGGGTAGCTCAGGCTAATGTGGTTATTGTATAATATACTTTGGCCAGCCAGCGAGCGTAGCGTACGTTGCTAGGGATTACATCGATTTCTTGAAAAGACAAGTATCAATTCATCCTCCGCACTTAGTTTCCATACCATTTTATTTTTGATTCGGTGAATGATTATATTCGAATATATTGGAAACTAGCTTTGTGGACTTCGGTTATATTGCGGTATAAAGGAATATTTTTGTTTTCCCCCGGGAATATCATTTTTTCCGGGATAAAAAGTACCCTATTATTTAAATCGGACTTCTAACTATACGTCTGCAAAATTTCAAAGCGATCGGTTCAGTGAAAGTGGAACAAACAAATAAACTCACTTTCCAATTTATAATATTAGTAAGATGTGTATTTTTTTATCGTAGAAGGGAAAAACGATGTCTATACTCAACTACTGGTAGAGGTTCAATGGTGTCGAATTTCCGTTGTAAGTAGGTATATTGTTCTAAGAAAACGTCTTTTATTATTGTATTAATAATATCCGAAGAGTTAGTTCCTTTTAGCGGTGACATATCAGTAAGATCAGCACACTTTGACTATCTACCTACTAAGTATTATTTTTATTCGATAGTACATTATTACGTAAGAAATAGTAGATGTACTACCACACTCACAATTAGGTTACCTGGAAGAAATCACTATGAGCGATATGGCCTTTTGCAATTTTTCCATTGTAATTTTTTACATTTGTAATGTACAGTGTGCAATAAATAGTATATTCATTCATTCATTCACACCAAGATCCTTAAAATACTCTTACAAAATCGCTATTCACAGCTGCTGGTGCAAATTTAAATCTAACTCAAAATGAATGCCGTACCTAAATATCCTTTGCTACATAGAGGCGTTTATTTCACGTGATTGTTACAAAGAAAAAAGTTTTGCGTTGTTGTAAACTTTTTTTGTGTTACTGGCTGGAAATGTTCACGTTTTCCACCGCGTTGTTTTATTTTATACGTGGCGGGCGGGCGGAGTGGCGGCGGCGGCGAGACGGCCGTGTCGAAGGCAATAGACCTGTTGCCCGCCACGGTCGGGGTGATTCCAGTCAAGGTCACAAGGTACGGCGGGGGTTATTCGTACCCCCCTCTCCCCTAGGCGGGGGCACACGAGAGTTCTCTAGCCATTTGATCCCAGCTCGCCCGACCGACTGCTTGCTTACGTAGTGTTTGTGTTTTTGTATCAATTTTACTGTACGTACTTAGAGCTCGTAAGAGAATCGTCGGTGAGTGTTTAACTTTGACGTTATTTGGAGAAATCATTACCAATTACATTTTTTTTTGGCTTATCTTATTTGTCGTTAGCAAGTGTGCAAATTAAGTCACGATACGTTAATGCGTGTGCAGCAAGTGCTTACTTGTTTACACTAATATTAACTTATTTATTTTGATAATTGACATCTAATTTGTAGGTAGCTACTGTTTTAACTGTTATGATGGTATTCATAACTTAGAACAGCGCTACTGCACTACTATTCAAGGACTTAAAAGCTTGTAAAATGTACGAAAAATACACAAATATTCCAACGTTTTGACTGTTTTTGAATACGGCCAGTGTTCATCAATAAACAGCTACATTCTAGTAATTCTAGGCGCAAGAAAGTGACAGCGATGTGTACAAGGAAAGAGAGCAGGATGGCCGATGGTGCACCTGCACGCGCTGAACCTGATCAGACCGAGGAGCCTGGTGGTGAGCGGCTCTACCCAAACTGTGACTCCAGCGTGTGGCTGCGCTCCTGCGAGGAGGAGATGCCAGAGCCTGTGGATGCTGTCGTTTCTGGTAAGTTCTCTTTGACCACATCACGCTTTTGAATCACAGAGCGGGTTAGCCAGAGGCGCTTCCTACGCAAACGCCCACGGTTCAACCAATCGCCTCCAGCAGGCCTAGCAAAGTGCTCCAAAAAAGACATGGTAATACTGCCTGGCATACCAGGCACTGCGATTGGTTAAAACAAGTTTAGTTGCACGAAGTGTGACATAGCAGCCAATCACAGCGCGCGTTTGTTCTTTGTCTTGTCTTTCTTGATGCGCTTGCTCCCTAGCAACAGTTCCCAGTTGTTACAACCGGGGCTGTTACAGCTCCCAGTAACAGCCCTTTACTACGGAATCCCTTCCTGATGTGTATAAACCACCATGGGTGGAATATCTACGTCAAATAACATTACAGCAGTAGCTGTAAAGTGTCAGCTGATTCAGTAATGACTTTTGACAGTGTCCAGGAATAAACTTCTGGACAGAATCCAGAATTCAGTCAAGACTTGCATTAGCAATAAACGCATTGGCTTGAATTGAACCTAATTTGTGATATGTTTGCCTACACAGGATCTGTACCACCGTGGCTACGGGGTTCGCTTCTCCGAAACGGACCTGGATCACTCCAGGTTGGAGATATGAAGTTTCAGCACCTGTTTGATAGCTCTGCACTGCTGCATAGGTGAGAAATAGACATCAGTTGATGACAGTGTGGTGACCCTGGTACCTCTGTCATTATGTCGTGATCTGCCCCCCTAGCACAGCGCTTCAAGAAATAAGTGACAAGATATAAAACGCCCTGCGATTTGTTGAAATAAGCTGAGTCACAAGAAGGGTGACATAACAAACAATCAGAATGCGTATCTGTTCTATGTCGTGTCTTTCTTGACGGGCGTGCTAGGACTGCTGAGGGGTGCGTCGACCGCCTCTCATGCCGGAGATGGTCCTTGAGGGCCACTAGGGATGCAGTGGTTAAGGTCGTTCCGAGGGCCCCGGCAATAACGCACATGGTCATCGTGGGGTTTTGTGTACAAAATTTCAGCTTTCTAGGTGGGATGCGTGGGAGTTTGCGCTAGCCGTTGATGTGTCAGTCCGAATGAAACAGTTAGGATTTTTTGAGTTTTACATATGTACATAGATTTTATTTGGAACTTTGACTTTGAAAAAAGAACGAACTTCAACCAGTAAATTTTGACATATATGTGGTTTTCTCATGGATGCAATTGTCGGAACCGAACCAAATTTATATGGGACCGAACGGGAAGCATCAGCTCTCATATAAAAAACATCCAAATCGTAGCATAAAAAAAATACAGACGAATAATTGAGAACCTCCTTCTTTTTTAAAAAGGTAGGGAATCTGTGACAGAGATCCCCTTTAGCGACACGGGTAAGGTTAAAACGGCAAGTTCAGAGGTAAACGACTCGCTGTACAGTTTACTTCTATCTTAAAATCCACGTTCCTGAAAGGGAGAGTCGTTCACCTCACGAAGTTTCCTCTGACGTCATTACAAGTTTAACATAATCAATATTTTATACGTGCTCCCTTGATGTGCATAATAAATCTGAATGTAAGTCAAGTTAAAATGAAAACCCGAATATTAAAAAAAACATAAAATAATCTTTTGAGAAAAAAAATTCAAGAAAAAAAAATACACTTCACGACTTTTAATCCCAAAGCGAAGCGAGGCATTGGCTTGCACTCCGAAAAACTCGTAGCTTCTCAACTACTGCCTACCCTTCTTAAGATACAGGCGTGAAGTGTTTGCAGAGTGTAAATGGACCCCGAGCAATAGTGTTAGAAACTTAGACCATTGCTCGGGGTCCTTTTACACACGCAGTATACGCATGCGTCTAAAAGCCCTTGTAGTAATTAATTGACAGATTTCTTCACTCATTCAAGAAAGATATCGATGTCACGTCTTGCCACAAGACTCTTGTCAGTCGATGCTACTCGTTCTATTAGTAATAGTACACGCAGGGTGACCGGAGCTCACGTCCGGGGAGATCACCTTCAAGATCCAAGATCCTTATCGTATTACACCCACGTAGTTGAGTTCGTCCGTATTCTGAAACTGTCTTCAGTACTTATGTATCGCTTGGGTAATTTGTCTCTTTTACGCAAGCACGATTAGAGAGAGACAAATTTTGCTTGAGCAGAGATCTGTGCTTGAAGAGAGTTTAGGATCATATTCTGAACGCTTCAGTAATGATTCGAGATTTGTCTCTTTTTAACCGACAAAAGAATGATCCAAAACGTTTCACCCAGTCAAAAGTTTTGACGTGACAAACACAGAATAATAAATACCATCGAATTAAGAACCCTCTCCTTTTTTTTGAACTCGGTGTAACAGTGAGACCTAACCGTGAGATTTTGTATACAGATTCGCGGTGTCAAGTGGTCGTGTGACATACCAGTGTAGGTTCCTGCGCTCGCGCACCTACTGCAAGAACCAGGCCGCGCGGCGCATCGTCGTGACGGAGTTCGGCACGCGCGCTGTACCCGATCCGTGTAAAACTATCTTTGATAGGTAAGTAAATAGGCAGTAAGTAAGTAAAATATTAAGTGGCAGTAAGTGTGGGCTGATGATGATGATGATGAAGTAAATTGTAGATAGAATTAAGTCAGCGTGGAAATGAAGGATACAGGCATAGAACAAGGAATGTCACATATTTTTTTTGTTTTCAATTGGAAGAAACTTACTGACTATGGTACTTTTATTCCGAATCATTAGCTTTTAAAGAAAACAACTAGATAGCGCAAAAAGGCGGTTTTGTTTTTGGTTGAAAGTAAAAAAACTAAGGAATGTCCATGACTTTCAAACTTTTGAATGTGTACAGTCAGTGTTTGTGTGAACAGTCACCTTTAGAATGTCTATTTTGCAGAAAATACTGAGGAACCAATTGTTTAATGGTAGGCACTAAATGGGCACCAATAGTCTAGACGTGCAGAATTCTTTTTAAACCTTAAAAAAATGGGGTGACTCGTTATTCTGACGGTCACCAAATATGAATACTAACCTTAGTTTTGATAAGCCTTACATCATGCATACTAATGTATTGGATCTGTAAGTTGTCTGATAATAAACGAATTTATTTCATCATTGTCAGCCCATATTTTATATATCAGCGTCTTCTAGTATCAAGTGTTTTTGGGCTGGGTTTTGATGAGTTAGCGATGAATGAGTCATGCATGACTGAGTTTTATATACTATGTGTAAAAGGACCCCGAGCAATGGTCCTAGAAACGTTCTTGGGCTCGTCAATATGTACAAATTTTGCTATGACGACAATGTGATACTACGCACAGTTAAAACAAAAAGGACCCAATAGGAAACATGCTAATTTTGTAATTTAAGTTTTGTATCTTTTATATTAAGATTCAATTTCATAAAATTACACATTTTGTTTTGTGTCAATTTTGTTCTAACTGTGCGCTATGATGACAATAACGAAAAGTTTTAATTACCATGCAAAATGCAAAAAATAGTCTAAAATTTGCGTTTCCCCGCATTTTCGCCATAGTAAAAGTTGTTCATATTGACGAGCCTAACAACGTTTGTAAGACCATTTCTCGGGGTCATTTTACACGCGGTATAGTTTTATATATGTTTTAGGGTATCTGCCCTGTTCCACCCCGACGAGGAGATGTCTGACAACGCGATGATATCCCTCTACCCGTTTGGGGATGAAATATACGCATTTACCGAGAGTCCCGTTATACATAGGTATGATTATAAGATATTATGTTTGTAATTATTCATAATTTTAAGTATAGGCAACCAGTACTCTTTGTTTTGTTCTCTGTGTTAACCAAAATGCAATGCCCTGACAGGGTCCATGTAATGTGAATGTGATACATTATTTTAATAGTGTAAGTTTATGTTACATGAAGCAAATAAATAAATAAATAAAATTATTTTAAATATTATTTCCCAATTTAATAAAAAATAACCACAATCCTACAATAAAGTCGCCTCCCGCTGTCTGTCACTATGTATGCTTAGATCTTTAAAACTTCTCAGTAGATTTTGATGCGGTTTTCTTTAGTAGATAGAGTGATTCTTGAGGAAGGTTCGTATGTATAATACACGGAATACACGGATTTTGGCTACGGAGAACCAAAGTCATCGACATAGCTCATCGGTTTAGCAAGCTGAAGTGGCAGTGGGCCGGTCATATTAGCCGTAGAACCGATGACCGTTGGGGAAAACGAGTTCTCGAGTGGCGACCGCGTCTCGGCAAACGGAGTGTAGGACGCCCTCAGGCAAGGTGGACTGATGATATACGCAAGATGGCTGGCACAAGCTGGATGCGAGAAGCCGAAAACAGATCACAGTGGCGTGCAATTAGAGAGGCCTATGTCCAGCAGCGGACAAGTATGGGCTGATGATGATGATAGATTTTGGCTACTGTTATATGAGAACCCTTTACCTACCTACACGGAAAGGGAGTGAAGGTGTCTGTGTGTATGTATTTCCAGGATCGACCCAGTAACACTGTCTACTTGCGGTCCACGGAGCATGTCCAAGGCAGCTGCTCTCATCAATCACACTTCTCACCCGCATATAATGCCCAATGGTAAGTTTATCTACTTATTTTTATCATTTGAATTTTCGACGTCCACGAGACGACTGGACGAGGGCCTTCGCCAATGAATTCCATGATCATTTGGGAGCCTTAGGATCACAATACGAACCTTCGGACACATTAACCCCCTTACCAATAAACGCGTCGTCACTTATACAGCCGTTATTACAGGTCTACTTGAACTGGTTATTCCGTATTTGACATACAACTGACAAGTTATGTTGAGCTTTGTGTATCTACGAAATAGCATTTCCGCCATTATTAGTATGCATACCTACTCATGCCTACATATGTAGTTAAAAAAAAAACAAATAATCTGTTAGATCTCGAGCTTGTCTTTGATTATAATCGCGCCTATACAGGTTGGAAAAAAGTTATGGGCCCTGGAGGGGAACTGCTTTAAATACTTTAGTTAGCTCATTTTACTGAAAGGAAACATTCCTTTATTTAAAAAAGGAACAAAACTGCATTACACATTTTTTAAATTTTTCTAGTATCAACCGGGAATCTAACCGACTAAAAATTAACCCTCGCTTGTTTATTGAATGAATGTATACCCGGTGGACAATATTGAAATAAATGGTTGCCTGTAAGTCGGTTTACGGAGGGTAGTCTGACGTGACAATGTCAAACATTGCAGTAGTAGTAGCACACTCACTTGCGGAACGGGACAATGACGTCATCTTTTCCGTCCATGCAGCACGTAGTATCGAGTTATATACCTATAAACGTTGTCCCGTGCGCGTTTCATTAAGAAAAGACTTAATCGGTCGGTAACATTTCAATAAGAGATTTCAAGATGGTAAATTTGCAAAAACATTTTACAAACCGAGAACCGAAGTTAGCTGATAAAAATACACTTCACGCCTTTTAATCCCAAAGCGGGATAGGCAGAGGCGCTTGCTCAAGCAAATGCCCACGGTTCACCAAGCGTATTTATTCCAACGTGACAGGGGGTGAGCATATCGCCGTTAGTTAGTTAGCTTATAATAAGTATAACTATTTACGCCCAGTTTCTAATAGGTTTTAATTATCGTATAATAAACTAATTAGTCGTAATTTTCCTTGTGCTGAAACCTTTAGACAAACAACAATTAATCAAAGAGTTAAGCGTTAGTTATCTGAGCCATTAATCAAAGTCTTTAAGCCAATTAAATCCTGCCCGAAATATAACAAAATAGTGGGCTACCTCTGGCCTTACACTAACAAAACATTTGTAAAGGGAATAAGTTTAACTTCGAACATACTATAAAACAAAGTCGTCTTCCGCTCGCGCTGTCTGTCCCTACGTATGCTTATATCTTGTACACTACACAACAGATTTTGATGCGGTCTTGAAAGTGTCTAGGGATCAAGTACATTTTAGAAGATTGTAATCAAGAATATATTTTACAAAAACTAAATTCATTCATAATTTATTCAAAATGTGGTGATAAGTAATTGATACAGGCATGGGGAATTAGGTTCGACCAATCCAGAAGATTAGATTTGATTTAAATAAATTAGATTTTTTAGAGCTAAAAATGTTCTTGAACCCTAGACACTTTTGATGTGTGTAGTTTACTTTTGTTTTCAGTTATAGTGATTCACGTCGAAGGTGAAACATGCAGAAAACCACTGTTAATAATTGTATATCAGGAAAACAACGTTCAACAACAACGGCCAATGTTAGGTATTCTTCCTACCTTCGAAACGTGTTTTATGTAATTTTTTCTTCAGTAAATCTGAGAATCGACTATAGAGAGTCCAATCAGGAGCTTTGTTTAAAAATAAAATCAACGCAAGAGCGAGCCCGAAGATGAATGATCATGGAATAAAGTAGTTGTATCTTTGACATATTGATTTTTTTTTGGAAAAATCTTCCTATGGCAAAACGAAGTTTTCCGTGACAGCCAGTTACACAGTGTGTTGAGGACTCGCCCTTCATTTTTGTCGTCATACCGACCCGACCGCGACATATTGTATACGCTGCATTGACTCAGTGTTGCCATGCGATCATACGACAAATCGATTGGATAAACACTCCCCAACCTTCACCGTTGAGTGAATAATCACTTTGACATCATAATTAAGCAGTCTAGAGTTGAGATAGATCGAGGCCGCGAGGAGCTTCATTAAGGCCAACATTGGGTAATTGGGTCTAACTCGTGATGCTAACGTGCTTCGGATATTGGCAAATTCACAGAGGACTACTAAACGCAATGAACCGGGATATTCCCACCCACTTTCCCACCACTGTGATTCCTGTTAGAGCCAGGATACAGCGGCATCCAGAATAGACAAGCTGATTGAGCGTGACGACTGGGCTAGATCCCGGGGAGACCTAGCCTTCTGTCTTGGATCCCACATAGTTATTAAACTAAAGACGGTATAGAAATAAGAAGAAAAATTCTTTATATGCGCTGCATTGCAATGCATACATATGATTTTTTTTGACTTCCCTAATCTAAATAGTGGGAGACAGCATTATTACAAACGAGGCACAAATTGCCTTTCGGGAGAGCACCACGGTTGAATGCGGAGGACTAAACCTAGCGGGGGACTAAACGCAATGAACAAGCGTTTGACCACCATCCTACCTGATGTTAAGCAGCGATGTGGTCTACGATGGAGCACACTTGTTCATTAGGTACCTATTTCCCCCAGTGCAGTGACTTGAAGACTTTCAGACTGTACTCCGCAGGAAACACAGACTCCGGAAAGTCATTCCACATCCTGGCGGTTCGCACTATGAAAGTGGACGCAAACCGTTTGGTTCGCGTAAATGGTATATCCACCTGGTATGCATGACTTCTGTGAAACTATCTTTGACCTATTTTTTCTGTCTTTCTGGATTTATGCAAAGTTTATTCAACGTCTGTGGTCCATGGTCGGATCCTTGACTTGAAACCGGGAGGTCGCGGGTCCGGCTACTGGATGTGTACTAATGGGACTCTCTGTTCAGAGCCTATGTAGTAGTGGCAAAGCTAGGAGGTAAGCCGGTAGTGAAAAATAGGCACTTAACCAATGCTTATTTAGATTTTTTATTTGTCTTACTTATTTGAGCTATAATAAGTCCCTACGCTACTTAATTTCCTTGGAAATATTTGTTAATGTGCCTGGCATAAGCTTGTCTTGTAGGCACTACCAGCTTATCCCCTAGCTTCGCCACTGCTATGTAGATATACCTCTATAATAAAGGTATGTCAGGAAAAATTGAGATCTGTAGTCTATTCCTACCCCTCTGGGGGACAGGCGTGAAGTGTATGTATGTAAAGATTAAAATACCATAATTATTTTCTATTTCAGGAGACGTGTATAATCTCGGCATGACAATGAAGGGCGGTAGGATACGCCATGTCATTGTCAAGTTCCCACACTCGGACAATGGTAAGTCATCACCTTACACTTCTTGAAGGTACCACTGTTATGTGAATGTTCAATATTCAGCATGATTCCTTGATAGCCAAAGATTTTTAACCGACTTCAAAAAAGGAAGAGAAGAGGAGAGAAAGAAGAAGGATAACCTCCTGTTCTCGATTCGTCTGTATTTTTATTTTATGTTTGTTAACTCAGAAGTTAAAAATTGTTTCTCAAAACATTATTTTATGTTTTTTTTAAATATTCGGGTTTTCATTTTAACCTGACTTACATTCAGATTTAATATACACATCAAGGGAGCACGTATAAAATATTGATTATGTTAAACTTGTAATGACGTCAGAGGAAACTTCGTGAGGTGAACGACTCTCCCTTTCAGGAACGTGGATTTTAAGATAGAAGTAAACTGTACAGCGAGTCGTTTACCTCTGAACCTGCCGTGTTTTAACCTTACCCGTGTCGCTAAAGCGGATCTCTGTCACAGATTTCCTACCTTTTAACCGACTTCAAAAAAGGAGGAGGTTCTCAATTCGTCTGTATTTTTTATGTTTGTTACCTCAGACCTTTCGCCTGGGTGAACCGATTTGGGTGTTTTTTTTTTATTTTAAAGCTGGTGCTTCCCGTTTGGCCCCATATAAATTTGGTGCAGTTCCGACAATGGCATCCATGAGAAAACCACATAAATCGCATAGATAGAACAAAAAGGACCCAATACAAAACATGCCGATTTTGTAATTTAAGTTTTGCATCTTTTATATTAAGGTTCAATTTCATAAAATGACACTACTTGTTTTGTGTCACTTTTGTTCTCACGGTGCGATATGTCAAATTTTACTGGGTGATGTCGGTTTTTTTTTATTTACATAAGTTATGTAAGATATTTTTTTTATCTACTCGTATTGTGATATACTGTGTGTAAAAGGACCTCGAGCAATGGTCTTAGTAACGTTGTTGGGCTCGTCAATACGAACAATTTTTACTATGGCGACAATGCGGGGAAATAATAATAATACAGCATCTAAAGGTTACGAAATGCTTAAAATCCATAAAACATATTTCAGAATGAATGAATCCTTTGACAAATTTCTTTGGAAACTTTCAAGTTTTTTTTTTCATTCCGGATTTATCATTCAGATGTTATCGAATGAATTGATGATGAGGAATTTTTACCGTAAGGTCGCACCAACACATTAAGATTTAAAATCGCTTTTCAGGGGACATGTTTGAGCGTGCGGAGATTGTGGCCAGCATGAAACCGCGATGGCCTCTACATCCCTCCTATATGCATACATTTGGTAAGAATACAACTACTGTCTCTACCCTAAGCTGTTTTGTAGGTTTTTCAATGGGGAATTTTCTTGGACTTTTTCTGACAGTTGTCATTACTGTCAAACTTTGTATGGAAAGTATGACAGTAATGACAGTTCTCCGCCCGGAAATCTGTCAGATAAACGTCAAAGAAAATTCCCCATTACAATTTATCCATTAATATCAAGCTATAAGACTGGGAAGTTGACTTTGTTTTGGTTTGAACCCCACCAGGAATATTTTTGTAACATTTTTTAATTGGAATGCACTGGCGTCTGTGGTCAAATTGGTCAGTCTTGACTGGTAACCGGGAGGTCGCGGATTTGGGTCACCAGTAGTCACTGGACGTGTACCGATGGGACTCTTTTTCAGAGCCTATGTGTACAACGCAACGCTTGTACGGTGACGGACAACATCGTGATGAAACCCGAACACCAAAAGTGAACCCTATAACGACGCTACGGGGACATCTCCCGTCACGTTGGGTTAAGTACTCTTGGTGAACAGTGGGCTTTTGATGAGCAAGTTTGTGCCTCTGCCTACCCCGCTTTGAGATTAAAAGGCGTGAAGTGTATTTATTTTATTTTTTGGAATATATACATTTTGACTTTAAAGACCAGCTCCGGAAAAGATTACCTTTTTCCAATTAATATTATGATCTAATGAAGTAGGTATATGTACAGAAACACTTCTTACCCAGAAGCGGAAGTCAGCACAGTCACCCAGATTAAGATTTACTAGGGATTATGAACGATATGAATATAAAATTATGAGCAATGAAATTTTTTAATATTTATACAGACTTCCTTAACAAAACGTGTTGTCAGTCACTTATACCAAAGTTATTAAAGGTCTACTGGAACTGGTTGTTCCGTATTTGACATACAACTTTCAAGTTGAGCTTGGTATATCTTCGAAATAGTTATTACACCATGAATCAATATATATATTGTAATGTATGCGCTGTGGTTGCAGGCGTGACGCAGCAGTACTGGGTGGTGGTGGAGCAGCCGCTGAGCGTGTCCCTCGGCCGGCTGCTGCGCGCGCAGCTCGCCGCGCGTCCTCTGCGCGCCTGTCTCACCTGGAGACCGCACCGCGAGGTCAGTGACCAGCAGTGGCGTGCTCACCATATAGGCAAAAAGACACTGCCTATCTTAGTATTTTGGATACCTGACCTAATAATAGACTTATTGCTAGATCCTTTTTTGTTGTACTCACGACATAGGCTAACGAGGGTCATGTGTTTTGTGGGTGACGAGATAGGTAGGTACCTGTGTTTCGTAAAGACAAGTTACCTATACATAGGTGTCAATCCTTGGGGATTACTGCCTACCTTGTCGTAAAAGCCAGTGCACGCCACTGGTGACCAGTCTGTTGTCTGTCTCTACCCGCCCCTACTCCCCTGCCTGTTCCTCTGCTCCTGTGCCTCACCTGGCGGCCGCACCGCGAGGTCAGTGACCAGTCTGTTGTCTGTCTCTACCCGCCCCTACTCCCCTGTCTGTTCCTCTGCTCCTGTGCCTCACCTGGCGGCCGCACCGGGAGGTCAGTGTCCTGTCTGTTTCTACCCGCTCCTACTCCCTCTTCTGTTCCTCTGCTCCTGTGCCTCACCTTGCGGCCGCACCGCGAGATCAGTGACCTGTCTGTTTCTACCCGCTCCTACTCCCTCTTCTGTTCCTCTGCTCCTGTGCCTCACCTGGCGGCCGTACCGGGAGGTCAGTGACCTGTCTGTTTCTACCCGCTCCTACTCCCTCTTCTGTTCCTCTGCACCTGGTGGCCGCACCAATATCTGCTGGCACCTTTTACCCTGTCTTTACCTCTTTGTACCTACCTACCTGCAACAGGAAACACTTTTACCTTACCGTTCTCACTCGGCGACCGCATCAGTCGTCAGTGCCTACCTCCTAGCAACTTAGATCACAGACAGTAATGTTATAGGTGACAGTTTCTAAGTGCTTATTTCCTAAAAACGCTATTGGGGCTACTGTGTGAAAAGCAGTCGTTACGACTGTTTAGATGTGTCTGGAAGAGATTTTAGCTGGCCATGCTTTCATCATTTTGCACCACCCATACATTCCCTCACACGCAAGTGGATTGCACAATCGGGATAAAAGCTAGAAGTATAACCATACAAACACTATACCTATACAAATGATATTGACATTCCAGCCCCCCTAGCAAAGAGTTCCAAGAGATGACAAGACATAGCAAGCACTGCGATTGGTTGAAACAAGCTGACTCGCCCGATGTGCAGCAAAACAGCCAATCATAGCGCGTATTTGCTCTATATCGTGTCTTTCTTGGACGCGCTTTGCTAGGGGGGCTGACCGGGTCTTACGTTCGACATTGTCTCAAAATTTCCAGACGCACATAGTGTTGCTGTCCCGCGAGGACGGTCGTGAGTGTCGCCGGTTCCGCACCACCCCACTCTTCTACCTCCACATCATCAACTGCTACGAGGAGGAAGGTCAGGTCGTCGTGGACTTGTGCTCCTATAAGGATGCCAAGGTCATTGATGCCATGTACGTGCACGCTATGGAGGTATGTAGATTGTTTCATTACATACCTTAAGATTGAAGCCACAACATATTTGACATGGGGTCTAGTGCTCTGGTCAGTTATATATACACTTCACGCCGTTGAATCACAAAGCGGTGTAGGCAGAGGCATTTGCTAAAGCAAATGCCCACAGTTCACCAAGAATATTTAATCCTACGTGACAGGGGGTGAGCCCATTTCATGTTCTGGTCAGTTATTCGTAAAATAAGGGGTAACAAGCGTAGCGTCTCACATTCTATTATATGCTGGATCCAAGAAAATGGATCTATCCAATAACTACACTGTACTTACTCTTATCCATAAAATTTACCTCACAACCTTGAACAGAACATGCAAAGCAACCCAGACTACGCGGAATGGTTCCGCGCTCGTCCTCGCCGTCTGCGACTACCCCTGGGCGGAGCGGGGGCGGCCGGCGCGGCGAGCGAGGGGGCGGGCGGGGCGAGGGGCGGGGAGAAGGGCGGGCGGAGACGTCGCAGCAAGTCGTTGTTGAGGATAGAGCCCGAGCTGCTTGCTGACGTCGGCTGCGAGACACCCACTCTGCATACTGTTAGATGTGATGGTATGTATAGTCAAGGATCGAGACACTGTTAAAATTTTATCGATGGGTCAGAAAAGTTCTCGAATGGCGAATAAGCGTCAGGGAGCCGGGATGTGTGGAAATCGCGTCCAATCGACCTCCTTGGAATCACATGAGGTAAGCCTATGTGAAGCAGTGAATGTCCCATGGCTGGTATGATGATAATGCTGATGACGTATTTTACACCTCACAGCATGTCACGGGTACTGATGTAAGATCAGCGCTGGGAATACTGTGTGTATCCACATCATTCCCAGCACATGCTGAATCAGAGCCCTTTTGCATTTGCCACGTCCAACTCGTCTATCTTCTATCTATTTGTTATTTTTTATTGTATTGTTCCTTCTCTTGTAATGCAACTGTTGTATATGTGACAAAAGTGAATAAATGAATAAATAACTATTATTACTTATTATCAGTATTATTAATGCTTTCTGTCACGTGAAAACAACTGATCGCATTTCGATGAAACTTTCCCGTATTGCTGCTCAAGTTCTGGAAAACTACGTAAAGTAAAAAGTGAAGTAAAAGCGGTGTCAGTGGAAAACGGCGATGGTCCCACCCCCTGTCACGTTGGATGTGAAACTGAAATAATAAATACACCTGGCGTACTTTTTTTTTAATCAGGGATAATCCCACCACCATCCAAGCCCTACCTGCCTTTCGGCGTACGGGCCATTCTCTGGAGACGTGCGCATCTACTTGCTGTAACACCTGGTGTACTGTGGGAATTTGCTTAGCAAATACCCCCCTTTGGGATAAAAATCAAGAACTATATTTTTATGCATTTGCTATATTTGTATCGGAACGCCTGGTCATCAGCTACTGTAGTTTCAATAAAGTTTCAATAAAACAGAAAACTATTCAATTGTACATTTCTGAATCAGTAATAAAGACTTATGTCTAACTTAACTTAAAAAAAAGTTGTGTGGTTTTACGAAACCGCGGTAAAAGTGAAACTCCCTACTCCGCGGCCGAGCGTCACGCGACATGCAACACGCAGACGAAAAAGTTTGAGACGATGTAATAAAAGTTTCACTTTAAAAAGTTAATTTACTGAATGTTACTTCCAGGTCGACCCTACCGTTACTTCTACGCTATCAGTTCGGACGTGGACGCAGAAAATCCTGGAACTGTAAGTAAATAAAAAAAAATATTGCACCTTTTTTTACGTTTCTGTTTTGGATGGACAGACTGACTAGTGTCTACATCATCCTCATCATCATCAGCCCATCTTCGTCTACTGGTGGACATAGGCATCTAGGTGTCTAGATCCTTCGTGTATTTTGACTTCGAAATAACTCCGAAAGATGACGAAAGGAAGGTTCCACGGACACCTAGAAAGGCACCCCTCATTTTTAGAACTATAAATGATTTGGCGATCATCGGGAATGTAGTGTGTATCTTTGATAGTATTGTCGCCAGTGCAAATACGACTGGCGACCAGGCGACTGCTGGGAGAATTTATTTTTGATAACTCTGGAAGCTTAAAAAAACTAAATGACGTCAGTGACCTGGTAAGCAGTCGAGGGTACTTTGAATTTGAATGATATGCGCAAGATAGCTGGTAGAAGCTGGATGCGAGAAGCCGAAAACAGATCACAGTGGCGTGCAATTGGAGAGGCCTAAGTCCAGCAGTGGTGAGCTGATGATGATGAATTAATACTATGTGCAATAAAAAAATACTATAATAATACACTACTATACTACTAATACACTTCACACGCATTTTAATCCCAAAGCGGGGTAGGCAGAGGCGGTTCACCAAGCGTATTTAACCCAACGTGACAGAGGGTGAGCCCGTCACCGTTTTAGGTTTCATCACGGTGTTGGCCTTCACCGTACGAGCTTTGCGTTGCGTACATAGGCTCTGAAAAAGAGTCCCATTGGTACACGTCCAGTAGCCGGACTCAAACCCGCGACCTCCCGGTTACAAGTCAAGTATCCGACCAACGGGACCACAGACGCTCTTGTGTGCAATACTTTTATTTCAACGGATTTATTGTGCGTTTCTTGAGCATTAAAGTCAATAGTTCTTCTTTTTCACTTTCCACAGGCTCTGTCCACCACGTTCAGGCATTATGAATCGTAAGTGTGTTAATAGAGATTAATGATGGAAAAATATTCCAGCTGATAAAAGTGGACACGGTTTCTGGCGAAGTGCACCGCTGGTGTGAACCTGACTGCTACCCCAGCGAGCCTGTGTTCGTGCCCAGACCTGGAGCCACTGTAAGTTCACCTTAAATCTATACAGTACGTATCAAAGCTCCGGGATGGAAAGAGAGTTCGACCTCTTTATACAAAAAGCAAAATCAGCTGATCGAGTTTGGTAGCTTATGCATTGAAATCTGCTGAAATTTTTATGGGCTTAGTAGAGTCTCCAGAAACGAAAAATTAGAAAAATCGTCATAAAATGGTATTTCGTTTCTCAACGTGGTTTGGTTTCTTTTCCTCGCATTGTTGCTATAGTAAAATTTGTTAATATTGACTAGCCCAATCAAAGTTTATAGCAGGGACGTGCACACCATAGAGGCAAAAAGACATTGCCTACCTTAGTATTTTGGCTACGCGACCTAATAATAGAGTTATTGCTAGATCTTTTTTTGTTGTACTCACAACATAGGCTAACGAAGATCTTGTGATTTGTGGGGGAGTAGATAGGTAGGTACCTATATTTCGTAAAGACAAGTGACCTATACATAGGTGACAATTCGAGGGGATTACTTCCTACATTGTTGTAAAAACCAGTACACGTCACTGGTTTCTAGGACCATTGCTCGGGGTCTTTTTACATCTATACTAATACTATAAAGCTGAAGAGTTTGATTGTAAGCTGGTTCGAATTGAAAAAATATTTTTGTGTTGAATAGACCATTTATCGAGGAAGGTTTTAGGCTATATAACATCGCGCTGCAACTATTAGGTGCGAAGAAATAATGGAAAATGTGAAGAAAACGGGGAAATTTATTCATCCTTGAGGGCTTCCGTTGCGTGCGCTGCGAATATAATGTATATTGGCGAAACAATGTTTGCCGGAGCAGCTAGTATAGTATAATTATCTCG
>SJJU01072481.1:0-10099 GCA_012932125.1 Conopomorpha cramerella
TATATTTCTGTTTCCAGTGCGACAAATGCCCAGCCCGCTTCAAATCAAAGACGCTAATGAAGGTCCACAGATACCGTCACAAACTACCCCAGTACACGTTCAAATGTTACGTTTGCCAGAGCAATTTCGCCCGTCGGAGGAACGTAATAAGGCACCTGCAGCGCATACATGCTGTCGTTGACAATCTCCAGGATATAGAGAGAATAAAAATTGCTTGAAGTTATTTCTTCTTGTGTTTTCTTTTACCTTCTTGAATAATAATAGGTGTTCATTTTACATACACTAAAGGGGTATTTTCACCGACCGGACAGAAACGATTTTTTTATCTTTAAACAAAAATGTATCTTATTTACGATGTTCAAAGTCTATTTTACATCGAGGACTTGACAGCGGAATACCGACGGAGCCGGCCGCATCCGGCGGTGTCTGTCCGGTGCTGTGCCGTCCGGTCGGTGGAAATACCCCTTTATGTCAGCGTCACTCTAAGACTAAAAACCATAAGACTTGCAATCATAAAAACTGACGTCTAGAGTAAAACGAGACGACGATACGGAAATCATGCAGGAGTGAAAGGGTAAGAGACAATATCTTCTGTCCCTTACTGCGTGTCAGGGTAAATCTGGATGCCAACGGTGTGCGTTACCCCAGCCAGATTTTGTCGAAAATCACATTTTTTTTAAAGTAGATAATTAGAAGTCCAACTTCTTCAATTGTTGTGCTGATTTTTAAATTTGTTTTGCTTATGGTTTTTTAGTTATTTGACAAAAACAGATCTGGCTGGCGTAACGTTACCCCAGCCAGATGTTTTGTTAATTAAAGGGTTTATTGAAATAAACTTTAGGTACATAATTAGTATTCTGAACGAGGTAAATGTTGCCACAAAATTTGAATTTGTATCGTTTATGGTTTCGGAGATATTCAAAATCCTGCTGGGGTAACGTTTACGTGTTCGCTGTATCTCCGAAACGGCTAAGCGAATATGTATAATTTTTTGTACACAGCTTCTATGAATTTGTTATAATTTGTTTGCCAATAAAGAAAAACAAAATAATGCACCGTTTAGAAGTATTTTAATTAAAAAAAAAAACTCAAAAATAGCTCCTAGCTCTTCAAAAAAGAGCTCTAAAGCCTTATTTGAAACGTCATTTTGTAGCTTACAACTGCCTTCAAATGTTTGTAAATTTTCATTAGAATCCTGTAGGTATTTATTAAGTTACAACGATATTTAATTCAGTTCTCGTAACGATGCGCTCCGGAGATTTTAAGCCTCCGATTTACTGAGTTCCTTGTGGATTTAAAAGTTGAATAAGATATCATTAATTAGTATTTTAGTTCAATTTTCTACCTGTAAAATTTCAGCGTAATACGATTTGTAATTACGAGATAATTAAAAGAAAGACATTAGGTAGTGCATGATCATGGCAACCCGACCAAGTATAGATGGTTACGAAAAAGCGGCCGCGTAGTACTTTATGCCTTACCTTTTAAAACGTATAGTATAATAACGCTACATGCTCAATACAGTCGCGTACAGAATTAAACTATTCAGCCTATAGCATAGTATATATCTTGAAATGAATTAAATTATATATTTTTAATTTGTGTCTACTTATTTATGTTACCTACTTAAAATACTGTACCATTCATTACCTATCTTATTTAACCTGTTGTGACGTAAGCGCTAAACTTATATATTTATTAACAAAATAGTGAAATATTTAATTGGCACAAACACGGTCCCGTTGCAGTTTTAAAATAATATAGATAGAGATAGAAGACTTTGTACTAATGATCTGTGATTTTAATAATAAAACTATTTTTATAAGAATACTAGCCAGCCAGTCATCGTAATGTGCTCTTAAAATAATAATGTCAGTCAATAATTTATTATGTGATTGTTAGTTCATGATTTGAAAATCAATGTTAATCTTTTTGAAGTTAATTTATAATTATGTTGAGCCAATGAACATTTATTATGCTGCTATAAGAAAATATATAACTAAATTAAAGTGTTTAGGTACTTCGCATTTTTCTTTGTAAGTTTATAAGACATGATTTGTAAATAAAAATACTCAAATTAAGATGATATTGTTTTCGTTTTACACTTCTGTACGTAACTGTACTTTACGTTTAAAACTATCCTATTAATTTCAAAAGTTAGTATAAAGTACTACGTGGCCGCTTTTTCGTAACCATCTATACTTGGTCGGGTTGCCATGATCATGCACTACCTAATGTCTTTCTTTTAATTATCTCGGTAATTACAAATCGTATTACGCTGAAATTTTACAGGTAGAAAATTGAACTAAAATACTAATTAATGATATCTTATTCAACTTTTAAATCCACAAGGAACTCAGTAAATCGGAGGCTTAAAATCTCCGGAGCGCATCGTTACGAGAACTGAATTAAATATCGTTGTAACTTAATAAATACCTACAGGATTCTAATGAAAATTTACAAACATTTGAAGGCAGTTGTAAGCTACAAAATGACGTTTCAAATAAGGCTTTAGAGCTCTTTTTTGAAGAGCTAGGAGCTATTTTTGAGTTTTTTTTTTAATTAAAATACTTCCAAACGGTGCATTATTTTGTTTTTCTTTATTGGCAAACAAATTATAACAAATTCATAGAAGCTGTGTACAAAAAATTATACATATTCGCTTAGCCGTTTCGGAGATACAGCGAACACGTAAACGTTACCCCAGCAGGATTTTGAATATCTCCGAAACCATAAACGATACAAATTCAAATTTTGTGGCAACATTTACCTCGTTCAGAATACTAATTATGTACCTAAAGTTTATTTCAATAAACCCTTTAATTAACAAAACATCTGGCTGGGGTAACGTTACGCCAGCCAGATCTGTTTTTGTCAAATAACTAAAAAACCATAAGCAAAACAAATTTAAAAATCAGCACAACAATTGAAGAAGTTGGACTTCTAATTATCTACTTAAAAAAAATGTGATTTTCGACAAAATCTGGCTGGGGTAACGCACACGGTATTTCGTGCTAATTTTTATATATAGGTAGGGTTATTTGGGGATAGTTGTTTGGTATCATGGACTGAGTGAATTTCTCGATTTTAGCCAACATTTTAAAATTAACATTTGTATTGTAGGAGGCAATGCCTTGGTTAAACGAATAGCAATGTAATTGCGTTCCATGAGCTGTGTGCAATATTTTTAACATTGCTATGTTGTAATTTTAAGGCAGTTTTCTTACTTCTACGTAAACTTTCTGGATACTTTAATAATTTGTCGATTATCCCGACCCCGAACAATGCACGTAATAAAACAATCATTGTCTTAACTTGAGCGTCCACGAAAGTGTTATGAAACCTACTACACCCTTAAAATAAAAAATATCTGCCGATACTAACACGAGACGAAATGAAACAACTTGTTACAATAATTAAACGACTTATTCATTTTATTATTCTAAATAGGTAGAGGTACTTCCATTGTCACACGCTCTATGAAACTTACATAAGTACATAAACTTTCTATTGAAAATACACAACAATTATTTATGTGCTGAATGATTCATTAATAGTAATGTGTAAATACCAAAAGGAGTATTAACCATACACAACGTAGGTAGTAATCATTGTTGGAATGAAGTAAAAGGAAGAACCATGTTGTCTTTTACCGTTTTCAGTATCAGAGGCCGCTTCCACCAATCTTAGGAACTTTTCGATTACTATGTTCGCGAATAAAGTAGTTTTATAACAACGGTAAAAATGTCTTAATGTTTGAACTCTGGCTCCTTTCGACGCATATTGTAAGTGCCTTTATAAAGTTCAATTTACAAAATGAGGCCAAGCCGATGAAATTAGTTCAATGTTGCAACGGATTTTTGCATAAAGTTCACTTACTATATTTTTCCAATTAGCGGACGATGCTTTTATCATTTTGCAAGAGTCTATTTTGATACATAGTTATATTCAGCTCACTAAAGTTGGTGAAATTCAGGCTAAGGCACATACAAACACTAAATAGTTATCTAATTCGTACACAACGAAAATATTTTTAATTATTTTAACATTAAAGCATAATTTGCGTTGGTTAAGCATGGTCAAGTAAAAGTTAATAGATACTTTAGTCCTGAATAAAAAAATATTTGAAAGAAAATATTTCGCATCGGAATATTTAAAATATAACAAAAATATATTATTAATTACTTAATTTTTATTTAAACATTGTAATCAAAGTCAGGAATGTTACATTTTTTTTGTGGAATGATTAAATAGAGAATTTACCTTTCAGGTAATTATTTTTCGTCCTTCGTAGAGACTATTATTTTAATTTACGTAAATCCATTAATATTGTGCCTTACGAAATGCAATCTGGCATAAGGTAGATATTTCAGAGACTTGTGAAATAACGTAAATTATATTTCTCTTTAAATATACTAGTGCAATCTATGTAGGTAAATATAATTTTTCAAAAATTCGTAATTTTCATAAGAGCACTATAATAATCCCCGAAGTTAAATACAATATCGATAAACAGCTACTACCTACTACTAATATTTGAATGTAATGTATTTAGAAGCACATTTTTCGCGCCTAATAGTCTTAATTTAGGTACGTATACATAATATACTCAAAGGCACAATAAACAGGTCTCTATTTTATAGTTAAACCAGAAACTTGTATCCACTTCTTTGAAATTTTATTTAAATATTTTTTTTATGAAACGCACACAGACATTGTATCTTTGTTTTAAACAGGCATATCAGCGCGAATGTGTTGTTAGTAAGCAAGCTTAACTTTGTTTTTTATATACGTTTCAACACAGTTGCACGTGTTGTGGTCACGAGTCCACATTTTATTATTTTTTTACTTATATCTTAGACTTTTCAATTTCAAATGATCTCTTCTCGGTACTCCTTGCCAGTAAAATAATCATATTTTTTTTTAATAATATGTGACATGACTTTGATCAAGCTTTATTTTGTACTGTTGTACCTTCATGTGGTACTCATTACGATGAAATAATATGAGTTATGTTGATTTTGTTATTATCAACCCGTATAATATAGTTTCATGTGTATTTTTTTACCATAGACAAATTATTTAGCCGGTGGATTGTGCCCCTGGGTACACATAATTATACAAATTACAATAAATATTACAATATTACGTCATAAAAAATATTAGATAAAAAAATATAGAGCTGGTCCGAACTCTATGAAAGACAACATAATGGTTATTATTATTAACAAAATAATAAGCATCTAACGAAATTCGACAGAGATTCCAATACAATTTTCATTTGTATATAACTATTTCAGTAAATCAGTGATTCATAATAATAACATTCGAAAGTTTTTAATTATACTTATAATTAATACAGGTAAGTATAGTCAGATTCTCAAACCACAATGGCACGCATTATATTTTTAATTCAACAAATATCGAGAACAAAACAAGTGGAAATTAGTTAAGGAAAATTAACAAAGGCATTCACGTCGTCGTAAGTTTAATACAGACGTGAGATATTCATGTGCCAAGACGACTACAAACTATGCGCTGCCTTAAATTAAAAAAGAAAAAAATTGAAAATTAACAGATACTACGTTTTCATTCTGAACCGCCTCGATATTGACTCTTTCATTCGGCGCGCATACGAATGAAAGGGACAGGCGATGTGACTCAATTCGCGTCACGTGTACGTTCGCCCTCTATGTTACGTGCGATTGTATGAGAAGGTAGTAGGTACTAATACAAAAATCACGTTTTGTTTTTTTTTCCATTGTGTTGTCGTCAATTGGTCATAATAACGTGAAAAACTACGAGTTGTAAAATAGTTTGGCAGTGGATGGACAATATTAGAGATTCACATGTGCCGTGTGTTACCGAAATTGATACCGCTTTGGTTGGCACCCTTGTTAGATCCGTATTGTAGGGAGATGACGCCCTGGCCGGCGCGGAGTTGTTCCTCGGAGAAGTTTCTAACGTTCTTCTCGGCCTCCTTGGGGCCGATCGATGGCTTGCCGAAGTTGCCAGCCTGCAAATTATGAAAAAAAAATGTGGTTAGGTACTCCAAAACAACTTTCGTGTGCCTTTGTCTTCACAAAGAAGATTGGCTACATCAGCCATCTCCGGGCGCATGAACGTCAAAGTCACCGGAACTGACGATGATGGAGCGAAGTGGTCGCCATGACCGAAATCGGTCGGAGCGATCATCATCATCATCATCACAGTTTTTCCCACGAATGCCGGACTATCATCATTTCATCACCATCATTTCTATAATAAAAATACAATTTGTTTGAAGTTATTCAGTTATTGTCTCTCCGCTAAAATATGCAAGTATCATACATATAAACCTTCCTTACTATCTATTAAAAAACCGAGACACGGATCAAAATAATTCGTTCCGTAGTTTTTAACATCTAAGCATACCTACATAGGGACGGGCAACGGGACTTTGTTTTATACTACGTAATGATATTGAAGGCCAAAATCATTTGAGAAGACAGGGGAAGGTGTGACGCGAGCTTGTGAAGATGTGCCCAGTAAAGTGAAATTGAATTAAGAAATATATTATTTTTTAATGAAACGCGCACCAATATTGTTAAAGTCGAGTAAAATAACAAAGGTAAGCTCGAGCTTGTCTTTGATTATATTCGCGCCTATATACCCGGTGAACAATATTGAGTTACTAAGAATTATGTTTACCTTTCTTCCCAAGCTCTGGAGGCAGATGACAACGGAGGTGAGGTTCTGTCTCTCCCAAAGGTCAACGGTCTGGAAGGTCTCCTGAGCAGGGACGCCGAGATTCTTCGCTGCTTCGAGGAAAGCGTTGATATTTTCCATACACTTGAACGCCATCTTTGAGTCGTTGACTTTGCGTACCAAGTTCGGCTGAATGTTGTTTACCAGCCTGAAATATAAAGTAGTATAGCTAGTATAGTGATGCTTAAGTTTTTAGACATTAAAACCTCAGAAGGTGTACGACATATTTTTATATCATAAAAAATACACTTCACGCCGTTTAATCAAAAAGCGGGGTAGACAGAGCCTCTTGCTAAAGTAAAATGCACACAGTTCACCAAGCGTAGTTAACCAAACGTGACAGGAGCAGAGCCCAACGCCGTTATAGGGTTCACACACCTTGTGGTGTGCGGGTTTCATCACGATGTTGTCCTTCACCGTACAAACGTTACGTTGCGTACATAGGCTCTGTAAAAAGTCTCATTGGTACACGTCCAGTAGCCAGACTCGAACCCGCGACCTCTCGGTTACAAGTCAATTATCCGACCAACTGGACCACAGCAGCTATTTTCATATCCATTTTTTTCATAGTCTACTAATGAAAAACGCATTTATCCTTGGCGAAGACATTAAAAATTATGTCGCCATTGTTAGTCTATATGTCCTTAAATCTAAGTAACCCGCAGATTCCGATCTTTTTCTTACATTATACAGGTGTATAGTTATACAGGTGTCTGTATAATTAAAAAGAAAAAATATCTCAATATTAGTTCTAAATAACAAATCCGAAAAGTACTCGAAAACTGAATAGTATAAAATAAATTACACACACATAATCCTGATGCGTGGATGAGGCGAAAGGACCGTGAGAAGCTCTGCCTAGACCTCTAAGAATGCTAGAATCAAATATTTTGCTATCAATGTATGCTGACATTTTGTGGGTTCCAAAAATTCGCTCGTGCTTTTTTCTAACAAGAATCAGTGATTTTAGTGTAGAGGTATAATACTTACTTGCACAAGAGCCTGCCGTCCTTCAGGACTTCGTAGAAGTTGTCCATATCACCAGAGGTGCTGATGTCATCGCCAGTGATAATGCGGATCCATTCCAGGCACTCCGCTGCCAGATCCTCATTGTATTTGCTGTTGATCTGGAGATAGATGGAGACAAATATGAATATTATTATATTTACTAGTGGACTCGACAGACGTTGTCCTGTCTTAATTATAACCTCCAGGGTGGCCTGTGCCCAGCAGTGGATGACTTTTTTTCTTTCATAAGAACCTTCTGCTGTCATTAGTGAGCACAACAAAAGAAGAATTAGCGAAATCGGTCCCGTTCCGGAGTTATGGAATGACAACGAAAAGTGGCTTTGATTTTTTTATAATAGATTTATTTAATACTTTTTTGCACTAAAAGTACTAAGGGTGGACTTAATACTACAGTATAATCTACCAGTCAACCTCACAACATGGGAGATATTTAGTAGATATAATATCTCCTTTCCTCTAAAAATTCGGATAAAAGCAACGACAGGATATTTATGAGCTAATGATAAAGAATATTTTAACGCATTGCTATTCGCTAAAACGGGCGAAATCGCAATTAGCCTGACAACAACCAATCACATTTTTTCGGATAATAAGAAGGTATATCCTAACTAGATTATCAGTAAAAAGAAAATGTTTACGGTAGTTACTTTAGTTATGTTACTAAGTAAGTAAAAGTTTATTAAGTACATTCCAGAGTTCCTTACATGTTGTATACCTACCTGAAAATTAATCCTATAATAATGTGCAACCGATTCGCGATAATTTCATTTTGTGGCGCTCGGCACATCTGCGTCAAGGTCTCACTGATAACGCATGGCATATGCTACATAGTCACACACACACACACAGACATACACACAAATTAACATAATTCAACACATAAGTACAGTAAATTTTATCTAAATAATTATTATAAAGGGAGAAGCTGGTTGATTCAATGACTGGCTGACATAATGATGATTAACGCAAAATCCAAACGGCGAAACGTAGAAACTTGAACTTAAAAATTTGGCATGGATTAACTTAGGTCTAGTGCCGAAGCTAGGAGGTAAGCCTGTAGTAAAAAATAGGCACTTAATCAATGCTTATTTAGATTTTTTATTTGTCTTACTTATTTGAGCTATAATAAGTCCATACGCTACTTAATTTCCTTTGTTAATGTGCCTGGCATTAGGTTTGTCTTGTATTACCGGCTTACTTCCTAGCTTCGCCACTATTAGGTACCGTAAAGTATTACTACAAAATTAATTCCAGAAAATTTCACGGGAATAGCGTGAAAAAACTTAAACTATGTAAACGACATTTTTTGTATCTAGGTAAGATTTTAAAACTGCTCAAAAATGACGACTACTCGAATGAAATTGTGTGGCGTCCGCTAGTCCTGTATAAAATATTATGAATGCCAGGCGCATAAAGTGTGTGATACTTATTTCAAATTTAAATTAATATTCTTATAGCCAAGAAAGTGGTCAATCACATTTTGTTGACACTTCCTGTGTCGCTAAAACATCAATAAAATAGAGTTGTCTTATTTCTTCTGACAAGTAAAAACACCTCAATGTCTAATGACATTCGTGCGAGATTTAACCTTAGGGTGGTAGACCGGGGTGGGGGCAGAGAAAATAGATTAGAACATTGATTATGCCCTGGAATACTAAATAATGTGGTGAATCCGCACTTGACATTTTCGGGCACCAGCTTCATAATCATCCTACTAGAATTATAAACGCGATTTTTTTTTAATGGACGTATTGCTGGTACTGTTTCAGGCGAAAACTACTCAGCAGAATTTAATTAAATCTCCTTGGAATTATACCTCCAAAGAGACCTCCACCTCATCAAGGATTAATGGCGACAATTTATTATACTTAAGAACATACATATTTTTTTTAATTAAGTTGGTATGATGCTGGTAGTGTATGTTTAAGAAGGTATTAACCGGTTACCAAAAAACTGGCTTAAAAATCTTTTCCGATCTGGAACTTTCTCTTCAACGCATTTATAATATTTAGGTCTTTATGTGGGGTGTCAATGGTTTTATGGGTCCTTGGTATTGAACCTTAGACGGAAAAATGTAGGGATATTGTAGATTTGTTACATAAATATGGAGCAGGTAACATGTACGTACTAATTTATTTTATGTACGTACTTACTTTATGTGACACAAAAAGATTCCATACTAATATTATAAATGCGAAAGTAACTCTGTCTCGCTTTCATGAAAAAACTACAGAACCGATTTACATGAAATTTGGCATGCAGATAGTTTCAAGCCTGAGAAAGCACATTTACGGCTACTTTTTAATTGAAAAAAAAAAAAAAA
>SJJU01072483.1:0-12687 GCA_012932125.1 Conopomorpha cramerella
GCCCGGCATCGACAAGCTCCACAAATAACAGGTTTCAATCATAGATTTCAAATTAAAATTCACATGTCAGTTTCCGCGTTTGAATGGTGAAATAAAACTTTACAATGAGCCAATATTTTATTCAACACAATATGTTTTAAGTAAAAATGTGTCCTTTTAGATGTTTTGTAAAATTTTGTATTTGAACGTAGAAATAGTGTAATGCTTGCTTTCAGTGTACGCTTGCAAAAGAAAACTATTATCATTGTTATTTTTATAATTAGACGTCGTTATCTTATCGAGTTCTTTAGGGATGTTATTTATCGACATATTCATGTGCGAACGGTGGGCATTTGCTTAAAAAGTGCCTCTGCCTACCCCGCTTTGGGATGAAATTGCGTGATGTGTAATTTTTTCTTCAACATATCGATGTTTTCTACAACAATAATTGTTGAGTCAATAAAAAATACTTTTACCATATCCCTACATATCGTTTATCTTTTGCTATGAGTTAGATTAACATACACTTCACGCCTGTCTCCCAGAGGGGTAGGCAGAGACTACAGATCTCCATTTGTCACGGTCCTGACATACCACTTTCGCTTCATCTACATTCATACATGACCTTAGTTAATCGTACATAAGTTATACATTGTGTAAGGATACGTTTTCATAACGAATTCATAATACAAAGTGAGGCCATAACGAGAAGATAACGACGTCTAGTTATGTTATAACAAATGTTACTGTGAAATGAAAGTACCTGTTTTGACAGAAAAAAAAAACTCCCACAGAACTCCACTACTCGACTAGTGGGGCTAGGGCACATGTATTCTATAGGGAACTTCCGTTGACGTTTTTTGTGACAGATTTTCCGACGGAGAACTGTCAAACTTTGTTTGGAAAGTATTTAACTGTCACTATTACTGTCATACTTAGTAGTAGTTTTTTTAGAGCTAAAAATGTTCTTGATCCCTAGACACTTTTGATGTGTGTAGTTAGTCTACGTTTTATATTTTTATGAATACAACGCTTATTATATAAGGGGTTTTATTTGACAGTAACATTTGTCAAGCACGCATCGCAGGCCTGTATGTCTTCCTTTCACTGTCAATGTTTGTCACTGTTCACCAACAACAAAAAAAACAACAACACTTGTCATTTTCTGTTTGTGTCGTGCACACACATGCATACATACATATCTGGTGTCGTTAATATACCTTACGAATAAAACGCAGTTTAACCCTCTATCAGGCAGAGGGAATATACATCCTGCTTGATTGTGTACCTTAGTCCATTGAAATACAGTCTAAAATCAATTAATTTTAAACAAACCTTCTGCCTGTTAAAGGGTTAACTTACGAACAAAAACACACAAATTATACAAGAGATGAACTATATTAAATGTTTAAAACGGGTATTATAGCGCGAAGATTAATCAAAGACAAGCATTCAGCTTACCTTTGATTAATCTTGTCTTTGATTAATCTTCGCGCTATAATACCCGTTTTAAACATTTAATATCATGTCAGTGCGCGTTTCCTTAAAAAAAAGAGATGAACTATATATATAGTCTGGCAAATCTAACAATGGGAAATTTTCTTTGACGTTTTTCTGACATATTTTCCGGAGGGGAACTGTCATTACTGTCAACCTTTGTTTGGAAAGCATTTAACTGTCATTACTGTCATGGTTTCCAAATTTGACAGTAACGACAGTTATCAGCCAGAAAATCTGTCCGAAAAACGTAAAAGAAAATTCCCCATTCCCCTTTGACAGCTGTTCACATCATACCTACATTATTGTCAAGTCTCCAAAATATATGCAGATGACAGCTGTCAAAAGGTAATTGTAAGATTTTTCAGGGTGTAATTAAGTTGAGTTCGGTATAATTTTGGAATAATTATACTGCGTTTATTTATAAGGTATATAATAACTTTAAACTTTGGCTCTTATCGTACATGTTCAAACCATACATCTTATTGTTGTAATTTAATTGTATGTTTTAATTGTTTTATCTGATTATTTCGTGTATATTTTTGTACTGTAGAAATATGCTCGAAATAATTTATTTTTAATTTTTTTTTTATGTTCTTTCCTATGTCTATTTTGTGTACAATTGTTATGTCTCAACTCTTTATTTATGTCTTTTTTAAATTACATATTTTTGATCTAACTTTATAAACAGTATTCATAAAGTTAGAACAGCTAGTACACTGCTAGGTCTAAGGTCTCAAAATCTGGTCTAACGTTCGCTAATTACGAACAAACTGTTCAACAAAATAATTTGATATACGTCAATAGTGAATTTTCATGTGCCTTTGTTTCTCTTAGTTTATTTATTTATTTGTTCAACAAAAACTTAGTTCTATCATTACAGGATTTTTCCTAATCCGTTAGACAAGCATACAGTAAAAATTTAAAAATGTATGTAATAGCTAGATCAAACGATCAACACTGGAAACAACAAATAAACAATGCACATTTATGAAATTCACCCAGAGCACAGGAATATGGGTCTGTGTGTTCAGTTGTCCTACTAAAGGTAAGAAGCGCGCGCGTCAGTGGCGCCACCTTGAGAACGTTACGTTAGTTATAACAGATGGCGCTAGATGTTTTAGTGGGGACAAATGTCAACGAAATAAGTAAAAAAAACGCAGTCAGTATTAAACGTGGCTGTTAATTGTTTTATCGTTTGTGTACATGTTACAAAAGATAAAATGAATAAATTTAATAAACAAACGTACTAAAATATAACTGACAGAAGTCATCCTTGACACCCACTAGCGACATCTAGTTAAGACCTTTTTGGAGTTTGAATATTCCCCATTAATCAATGTTTTAACTTTGTATGAATACAACTAAAAGTAAGCTGTAATTTTATTCAGAAAATCAACAATAATGAGTTGGGATATACTTTGTAAACTAAAAAAAAAATCTAATTTTCAGATTATGTATGTTGTTTTTTTATCTTCCAATGTCACTTAGTTAATTTTAACTTTCAGTTACGAAACAAGCAGTAATGACAGAACGATGGCCGAGTAAGTTTATTAAAGGAATGGTCAATATGCTTTTCTTTATGCTTCAGAATGGGATTTAAAAAAAATATTTTTTTTTCGAAACGCGCGGGCATACATCGTTCTGTACATACCATGAGTTACATACCTCTGCTACCTTTTGTTTATTTCCACTGTGTATGTGATATTTTAGCTTGTTGTCTTCCAGATTAATGCGTGATTTTTTTTATTTTTATTTTTTTTCCTTTAATTTATTTTGACCCTACTTACGTACTAAAGAACTTAACTTTTTCCATAATAAATGCTATAGTATATGTTTCTATTATGTTATTAAACTAAATAATATAAATATATCGGTATCCTTTTAACCCTTAAACAGACAGAAGGTTTGTTTGAAGCCATTGATTTTAGTCTGTATTTCAACGAACTATGGTTCAAAATTAAGTGGGATCTATATTCTCTCTGCCTGGTAAAGGGTTAACACACGGCCACCTTTCAATTAATATATTTTCAGTATTTTCGCTATTAAGATGAGTTTTACAAACTTGACAAAAATATCTGTGCACTTTTTCGTGACCCTTCGATTCTTCTCCGTTCATAAGTAATAATAATATGGATTTTGTGCCCTGACCACTAGTCTATTCATTACGTGTGTATTTTGTAGGATCCTACAATTCTATCGTTCAATATTCTATGTAAGAGTGTTTGGCAATTATACGAGTTTAAATGAAAAATGTTTGAGGAAACTCTAGAAGGTTATTTAAGCCCATGATCAATTTCTCCCAATTCCTTGGGGGAAATTCAGTTAGCATTCCTGCTATGTCACCTATTTTTGACCTTGTAAACGTGGAGAAACTAAATTTTCATAATATCTGTTAAAGTTTCAGAACTAAAGGAATTTTATACCGGCCGTCAATTGTGCGAATATATCAACCAAATCAAACATAATAGAAACACGAACTATACCAAAAAAAAAACCCCTTTCAAAACACCAAAAATAATACTACAAACTAACAAAATTCTAATGGTTTAATTATTTTTTTTTTGTTTTATCTCTCTTCCCACCCGAACCCTTAACCCTATCCCGCATGGCTGACCTAACACCCTAACAGGATAGAAGAGGAGACTGAAACGACAGTCGTTGTACGAACAATGCAGTTGCCACAAGTGAAACAGGCTCACTTAATTACTGACGACACGGATATAGTGACATACAGAAGGGAGAGACCCGAGCCGCCACCGCGTCGTATATCCCTGCATAAGTATGAAGGAAGCAATAGAAAATAAATCATGATGGTTCGTTTACGCTTCGCACTATACCTAGCGGCACAGAGGATAGGCACTGTACATACAGAGGGCGCGCGTGTCGCGTTGCACGTCGGTTTCTTGATAGATTGCGCGTTTTATCTGGATTGTACTTCTATTTTAAACACATTGAACAAGCGTTTGACGACAATCCTGGCTGATGTTAAGCAGCGATGTGGTCTACGATGGAGCACGCTTGTTCATTAGGTACCTATTCACACCAGTGACTTGAAGACCTTCAGACTGTACTGCGCAGGAAACACAGCCGGCGGCAAGTCATTCCACATCCCGGCGGTTCGCATTATGAAAGTAGACACAAACCGTTTGGTTAGCGTAAATGATAAATCCACCTGGTATAGATGACGTTTTGCCGTTCTTCCAGTTGTCCTATTGTAAAAACGCGATATAATAATACTGTTTATATTCATAAAGTTAGAACAGCTAGTACACTGCTAGTAAAGGTCTCAAAAGCTGGTCTAATGTTCGCTAAAAGCGAACAAACTGGTCTAAGTTGACACACGTCAATAAGTAATTTTCAGGCTCCTTGTTTCTCTTAGTTATGATAGATGGCGCTAGATGTATTTGGGGGGGCGACTTAACATGGACTGACGTCAAGCAGGCAGTATTGAAGGTGACAGTTCATTTTTTGTATTGTTTGTTTACAAAACTGTCTGAAGTTTTAATAAATAAGAAAGACTTGCCCCCCTGATTGAATTGTTAAATTAAAAATAATAACTTCGTATGTGACCGGGATTTTTTGCTCGCAAAGACCTGTGTAGTATACACTATTATTCTCGGATACCGGATTAGTGTTTCCATAGAGGATCGATCGATAGATAGATTGATTGATCGATTTTTATTTGTAGAAGCTATCTACCGATGTCAACCAATCCATTCCAATAGTTTAGTGTAACACAGAGGCAATAAGAATAATTTATTAGACGTATAGCTTCAGATAAAACGCCATCTTGAAAGTACAGTCGACTTTCAACGCACACTCGCGTCACAGCACACCAGGTACCGGCAACATCACAACATACAGTCACCATCAGGCACTGCTCTATGGCCACATCATTACGTGTGTATTTTGTAGGATCCTACAATTCTATCGTTCAATACTCTATGTTGCAATGTTTGGCAATTATACTAGTTTAAATGAAAAAAGTTTTATGAAACTCTAGAAAGTTATTTAGCCCATGATAAATTTCTCCCAATTCCTTGAGGAATTAGCATTCCTGCTATGACACATATTTTTACCTTGTAAAATGATGTACGTGGAGAAACTACATCTTCATAATATCTGTTAAAGTTTCAGAACTAAAGAAATTTTCAGCTAGAATGATAAAAATGTATCATTTTGAGCTTACCCCTGTCATTTTCCCCTCATAATCAGTACATAGTATAAAACAAAGTCGCCTCCTGCTGTCTGTCCATATGTATGTTAAGATCTTTATAAAGTACGCAACGTTTTATACGTGAACAATTATAGTTTCGAACATTTTTTTAATTACGGCTTCTGATTGGTTGAAATCTGTTTCATGAGACCAATGGTTCGACGCGCAATGCGCAGCTTCATCCAATGGCATTAAAATTTAAAAACCGCCAATTTTAGACTTGATTGGGTGTTGTTGGCTCAGGGACGATATGTATAATGCACTCATATAATAGGGGAGAAACACTATCAATATCTTTATGGATTACTGGCATTTCACCCCAAATGACGGGTCTCATTGGGGGAGGCCCTCGTCCAGCAGTGGACGTCATCTGGCTGATGATGACTATTAATATCAAATTGTCGAACATTTATTCATAGATATTATGAACCATAGAATGGGTGATTTTCTTTGACGTTTTTTTGACAGATTTTCGGAGAACTGTCATTACTGTCAAACTTTGTTTGGAAAGTAATGACAGTTTTCCGCCAGAATTTCTGTCAGAAAAACGTCAAAGAAAATACCCCACTGGGACTTGCAAAATACGATACAGCTGTAGGGCACTGAAGTACATCCACAATGAAATACCATATGATCGGAAATCACTCTTAGCAACGAGGAAATTCCAAATTTCACCCATGTCCCATTAATTTCTCTCCCATTTTTATATTTCTTTACTTTATTTTTTCTTTCGGTACAATGCATGCGCATGAGGTGTTCTTAAGCCTTTTACTTCTTTATAGAGTGTAAAAGGACCCCGAGCAATGGTCTTAGAAACGTTGTCGGGTGACAATGCAAAAAAATATATATTTTCATGGCCACAAAATGTCATCTCCGGAGGCAAAAAAATGTCATAGGTATTTAGTATGGAGAACAAAAAAATATCGTTTCTACGCATTGTGGCCGTAGTAAAAGTTGTTCATATTGACACTAGCCCAACAACGTTTCGAAGACCATTGCTCGGGGTCCTTTTACACGCCGTAAACTTTTTCTAGATCAGGTAGAATTACTTTTGGTGAAGGTTCGACCGTAATATTTATGATACAATCGTCGATTACAACCACTAGACACCGCGTGACAGCGAAACCGTTCTCTCAACACATATCCTAGTTCAAGCATAACGCGGTCAGTGACGTGAAAATAACAGCCGACTATTTAAGATGTCTTCGGAATCATTATCCGGATCTCAGACCAAAAAAAAATAGACAGTTTTTAGTACAGTTGACAGAATTGTTTCGATGGAAAATGCTAGAACATTTGACCTAATGTACGTCTCAGTAGTTGTGTTAATTTGTCCGGTGGTTAAGCTTCTTCTATCTACTTATTATTTTTAATTATTATATTATTTTAATTTGCAATGTTTATTATCTTCCAAATAAAACATTGCAAATTACAATTGCAATATTATATACCAAAGATCAAAGTCATTTTTCGTTTCATTTTTATTTACTCTATTAATATACAGAGCACACATTACATTACAGTACAACCAATGCGTAATGTTGCTGACAAATATTTACAATCATCCAAACTAAAATAAAACAAACATCATGTCATAACTCCGGAACGGGTCGCCACAACAAAGTCGACCGATATTTTAGATATCAGGCTACAAAGTGTTGAAACGATTTGACTCCTCCTTGTGTGATAATTATGGCTTATCCTATTATTTGGCCTATGTCCAGCAGTGGACAAGTATGGGCTGATGATGATGATCCTATTGTTTCTTTTATTATTATTATTTTTCTCGTGTTAGTGTTAGTTCTTAATTTGGTAAATAAACATAAACATAATTATATCAATCCGTTTACAATAGCGTTCAACAATAAAACGGCCTTTGTTCTGTACGTATAAAGGTTGACTTTTGTTTAGCACCGGACTTAATTTATCGAACTACTGGGACTAAAACGAACATAAGCACGCTTACTAATAAACTCGGTGTAACTCAAACCCACGTTATTGCAGTTCTATTGAAACTGTTTAGTCCGTATTTGACATACAACTGACAGGTTAAGTTGAGCTTAGTGTAACTGTGGAATAGTTATACCGCGTTTATTAGTAGGAACGTAGGAGTCTAGTGGTTTTAGGGTTGATGGTTACTCAATTTTAGATATTAACGTGTTTATGCCAAAAGACACTTATTACAAGGGGATAAGTGTGTTATTACAGTAGCAATTTTATCGCATATGGATTGTTGTTGAAATGCAGTACATTTCTGCTTTTGTATACATAATTTCACATTTTGCGGTAACAAAAGTAGTAATGTACTTAATTTATACATAATGTATGAGATTGAAGGGCTATTGTTATAACAGACTTGATCTCAGAAATGGTATCTCACTAATACATTGAACGTTCACGTATACATTGCCGGCTAAAACAATTAAAATTTTAAAATACTGTAACAAAAGTGAAAATTATTTATTTAATAAATTCACCAAATTACAAACGCTTCTTTTTTTTCTTTAAAATTATTTACTGATCAGAAGAACCGGGAAGAAACTGACATATTTTGTAAATTGCCGCAATGTATAACTAAACGTCAGTATTAGTAAGAAACCATTGAAGTCTGCTAATTTCGAATATCTACCCCAAAAAATCCGCCCCGGGGTGGATAGTGGGAAAAGACACGTCCAAGAATCCATCTCGTAATATAAAATTTAATTTTCAATTGTATGGCAGGGTGGATAATGGAGGGCGCATCTTCCTAATATCTACCCTGGGGTAGATTTTCCAGGGTGGATAGTCGGAATAAGCCGAAGTTAACATTATTTTGCCTCCTAACTTGTTGGCGCAGTTGTGGTTTTGTTTTTACTGACGTTTTATTTTTCGATCGATAATTACAAGCTTGTGATTTCAATGTCCGTATTTAAAACTGTAACAGAAGCGATCTATTTAAAATATAATCTTTTTGTAATATTTTTTATTAATTGACAATAATAAGTGCATTATGTGTAAATAGAATTGAACCTATATTTCGTGTCAAAGGACCCCGAGCAATGCTCTTAGAAACGTTGTTGGGCTCGTGTTAAAGAACAACTTTTACTATTGCGACAATGCGGGGAAACGAAAAAAATATTTTCGTCTCCATACAAAATAGACAATTTTCTGTAATTTATATGGAAAAGAAAAAAAACACTCAGATAATTTCCTTAAATATAACCACAACTGACGCCAATCTTACCCAAGGACAGGTTTAAACAAAAAACAACGTATGTTGTACATATCATACTAAATAAACTAATCACTTTTAATAAATCACACTAACAATTTTACAGTTACGAAACACGTTTGTACGACACGCCGCGACCAATCACCACCGAGATAAGTAAAACAGAGGAACAGAGACGTTACGAGTCCTCGCAAACGTTGAAACAGGAACAAAGGTTCGGCTACGACGCGCCGAAGTTGTCTTCGCCTCTCAGTCCCAAGTTCAATGCCAGAGAGCTTAAAGACACTGACTATTATTCCTACAGCAAACCGACAACACCTAAGTCGCCGTTCGACGGCGTCGGCCAGTCGTTCACGGAACACCAGAAGACCTCGGAAGCCATACCCGGCGGTCACAAGCAGTCCGAGTACACAATCAAAAGCGAATCATACCAAAGCTACCCGCGAAGCGATTTCACGAAGATCGAATCTAGGGAAGACGTCAAATCGCCGTTCACGACTTCCACGCCGAATAAATTCGACACAAATGTCAGTCAGTCGTATCAATCGAACCAACAGAGCCAGTCGCAGGAGCTGGTGAAGGCTCAGACGCCGGATTTCGATAGGATTTCTTCGCCGTACGGTAAGGAGGTACACGGCTACGGTGGGCCTAATTACAAGGAAGAGACCACTACCGAAGTCAAGGATATACCTAACGGTACTCAGAAGATCACGACAACAAAAATCTACAGCTCTTCACCTGTCAATATCACGAGTACGAGCACTAAATACGAACCCATAAAACTGGACGGCATCGATGAACTGTCCAAATCGTTTGACAGCGAATCGAAATACAGCACTATGGACTCCCGATACAACACGCTAGATTCCAAACTCAGCTCGGACACCAGCCGCTCCTTCATGAGACCGTCAGACTTCCAGAGCGACTATCAAGCGACATCCAGCGTCGCCAAAGCGAAAAAACCGTCGGAAATGGCGAAGGAACTCGACTCTATGGACAGAAAGTTCTCGAAGCAAACGATCACTTCGGAGAGAATCGAGAAGAAATCAGTCATGACGAGTTCCCACAAGTCCGAGACGAGCTCAACTGTGACGAAAAAGTTCGGCAATTTCTGATTTCCAAGGTTTGGGAACATCTCTGTACACTATCTCAGCTTAGTAACACGCGTGCGGCGCTCGTATGTTGTCCCACTTTTTCGAACTTTGCATCTTGTAGATTATTAATATAGTTTTATTGATATACTTGAAATGTTTTAGGAACTAACTTTGTTATACAATTTGTATGGAGTAAAATCTGCGGTGCTGATGTCGATAGATTAAGGGTAAGATGCTATGTTGTTTTTGTAAAGCGTACCTTTGTATTTTAGCGTTGACCGCATTGCTGTTTAACATCAGGCAGGATGGTGGTCAAACTTTTGTTCATAGTGTTTAGAAAACTCTTGACACTTTGAACCAAAATTGCTTTCTGACTACAATTTCTGTTGCACTACTGTTAAATGGTGATACTGGTTTGGTGCTGAAATAGAAACTATAAAAAATAGTCTTAGCTTCTACTGAATAAAGTTCAATTTGATTCAACAATATTTATGACTGGTGCTGAAATTCTTAAAAGAAAATAGATACCTAGCTCAGACCAAATACAACTAGACTTGCAATCCCAAACTGACGTTTAGAATAAAAAAAAATGGACAACAAAAAGGAGCGAAAGAGGAGGCGACAATATTTTCTGTCCCTTACTACGTAGCTGGGTATTTCTGGATCCAAACTGTCAGATGTACATTGAATTTCGTACATTTTGTTTGTTTGCTCTGAGGTACCAACTTCATGATGTTTTTGTCTCAAGAAGTACGCTTTATAGAAACACAACCGTATAAGGGTCTATTTCACAATCTTTGGGTGTCGTTTTATATTAAAATGTATCGTGGTATTCTTAAAGTTAGTAGAGCGCTAGTGCCCTGCTAGTGAAGGTCTTAATAGCTGCACAAATGTTCGCTAAATACGGACAAACTGTGTCTAAGTTGATATACGTCAACTTGTTTATGTTTCAACGTTGAATACTGAGATAAAATTACTATTATAAATGTTTCAAATTCCAAAAAAAAAAAATGTTTTTAAAATCATTTGGTGCTTTTAGTTATAGTATAGAATAGAGGTCTTCAAGTCATTGGAGTAAATAGGTGCCTAATGAACAAGTGTGCTACATCGTAGACAACATCACAGCTTAACATCAGGCAGGATGGTGGACAAGCGCTTGTTCATAGTGTTTAAAAAAAGCTGTCTAAATATTGTCAACTTATAGCTAATGACACTACGTTGTAAGTAATTTAACAGTAAAATTGACACAAACAATTGTGAAATAAACTCTTGCACAGTGAAGGATATAATTAGTGCCTGATTTTTATTTTCTGTAAAGAAAAGCCTTTGATATAAAAAAACAAAGATTTATTTTAAAAAAGTATTTATTCGTTTTCCAAAAGAAAAACCTTTGACGTTTCACAAAGTGTCATACCCCGAATGGGGTACCTTAATTAAAATGCCTTATTGTTATAAAATTAATGTTGAAATTGCCTTAAAATGTTATAATATTTATACCGACAGTGCCATTTTCAAAATTTATGAGGTGCTTTTTACTTGAAAATAAGATTAATATTGGCTTTCTTTTCAAACTCTTAAAGAAAGGCTTTGGAAATGAAAAGGATGAAAGGTGTAACTCGAAAATTATAGTACATACGTTCGTGTACTTATATACTATAATATTAATATACATAATACATACAAGGTCAAATTTAAAACGTTGGATAAACTCTAGATAAGTCACTCAGCCCTCTAGACATGTCAAAAAATGTAATCTCTTCATATAAACTTTCTATCAGACCAGAATCCAGACCAAAAACAACTATAAAAGAGTTGCAATCCATAACTGACGTTTAGAATAAAACGAAACGGAGAAGGTTCTCAATTTGTCTGTATTTTTTTTTATGTTTGTTACCTCAGAAATTTCGCCTGGGTGAACCGATTTGGATGTTTTTTTTATTTTATTTGAAGTCAAAGTCAAAATTCTTTATTTCATCTTTATAAGTGCTATAACATACAGATATACAGTAGCATAACACAAAGCTTGATGAACGTCATTTATGACTTTAAGGAAGAAAGTGAAAATTGGTGCTTCCCCTTTGGTCCCATATAAATTTATTTCACTTCCGACAATGGCATCCATGAGAAAACCACATATATGTCAAATTTTACTGGTTGATGTCGGTTCTTCTTTTCTTTAAGTTATTTGACAAAGTGTGGCTTGGGGGAAAGTTGTTTGATATCAAGTGTTTTTCTCGAGTTCAGTCAACGTTTTTGATTTGACTTTGTACGAATGAAAATTTTAATCTCGAAGCGACGTGCCATTGAAATAGTAGGACTTAGATTATATGTGATTTTATTTTATAGATTAAACATATTGTGCAATGTGTAGTGTAAATATGTGTCTATTTTAACATATAATAATGTAACATTAATATATATATTACTATAACAATTATTTGTCTATTTCAAATTAACCTGTGCATATTTGAAATGACAAAAGCTTTTTTTTACTAATTAAATAACTTAAGCATGGCCAGAATAATATTACAATTAAATTAATATAATAATTAAAAGCTGCATTTTGAAATATATATTTCGTACAGTATTGTTTATTTTTACTTCTTTTTTTTTATAGAAATGTAGCAGCTACGGAAGTATCGTGAGGTGTCGAAAACGATGTTTTTTATAAACGAAATAATTATAAT
>SJJU01072486.1:0-14322 GCA_012932125.1 Conopomorpha cramerella
AGCAGAAGGTTCTTATGAAAGAAAAAAAATGACATCCACTGCTGGGCACAGGCCACCCTAGATATTCATATTAATAGCTAAGACAGGACAACGTCGCTCAAGTCCTGTGCCCAGCAGTGGATGTAATTTTTATAGTATATAAAAACCGAGACATACTGTTAATAATGTATATTGGCAAAACAACGTTTGCAGGATCAGCTAGTTATAAATAAATAAAATTATGTTGGCCCTCAACAGCATCATTGAATCCTTTCACCCCGCTAATGTTTGTGATTTCGAGTATAGTAGTCTCATATTTTTGACTTTCTTAGAACACCTGTGACACAAGGGTAAAACTTGCTAATACAATATCAGGATCATAAAAGGTTTTGTTCGTACAACCAAGTCAATTATAATATCAGGTGCCGCCCCAGCGTATTCATTAATAAACTCATCACTTAGTATAACATTATCAGCTAGAGCTTCCCCAACCCTCACGCAACGAAGTTAACTGATTACAATACATTAATATGTGCTTATAGTACAGTCGTGGCCTAGTTTGCAAAAAGTAATTTTACTCAAAATATTTAGTAAAGGGAAAAACGTTCGCGGGTCTTGTTTACTTCTATGTATTTGGACAATTTCCCATTTTTTGCCATTTCCAATATTATGAAAAAAAAAAACAAGCCTTTTTTTATATTGCGAATTTTATGAAATTCGTTGCAGGAATATTATTATTTCAAGCTGCAGTCCATTTTTTTCACGTGACAACGTTTAATAGCTCGATAATACGGGCTGCATGCATGAAAAAGATGACGTCATTGTCCCGTTCCGCAAGCGAGTGTACTACTACTAGGGCAATCCGTAATCCGATTTTACAGTTACAGACCACCATTATTTTTTTAAATATTAATATGCTAGCACTATCGAGGACACCCAACTTAGGAAGTAAACATTGAAGAAGGAATAGTAAATATTTTGTTGGCAAAGCCATATATTCTCCGAAATAGGTGGTTGTGCTTTGGCTTCTCATCTGTCGGATGAAGCTAGAATTTTATATAAATTAGCGAGAACTGGATTAAGATACAAAATAACTAGCAACTAATTTAAGTTTCATCTGTTTGTTACTTTCAGTGTCCTACTTATAAGTTGTCATTTGTAAAAATATTTTGCCTCGGCGAGGACGACATGGTCTGTAATTTGTACCAAGTTCCTCCATAAATAAATGAAGATTAAAAAAAAAATATTTTGTTACTACCATGGCGACTATTGAATATGCATGTCAGGTATTGTTTTAAATAAACAATCTCTAACTGTTCTTGTATTCATACATACATACATACATACACTTCACGCCTGTCTCCCAGAGGGGTAGGCAGAGACTACAGATCTCCATTTGTCACGGTCCTGAATACCCCTTTCGCTTCATCTACATTCATACATCTTTTCATACATGACCTCCGGTTTCGAGTACTTTTCACGCCACCTTCGGTCAGGACATCATGTATTCATGTTATAATATAACTGAGAAAATACCATAGGAGTCATGTTGATTAAGTAAAATTTTTACGATCATTCCCGAGCTCAGAATAACACTTTTAGCTTATTGTGACTCTTTTATGTCTTTTTCTAGATTAAAACCCGCGGGAGTACTATTGCTTGTCTAGAAAATTGGATTAAATTTGGTATACATACACTCGTGAGCAAAACTTCCGGGTCACACATAATTTTGTGCGCTGAAATCTGCTGTCAATGAGTAAAACAAGTTACCTCAAGTTTATTGTTTTTTAACGACAATATATACAGTTTTAAAAAAACATAAATTATGATATTACTAGCTGTACCGCGCGATGGTACTCGCATTTTTTCGTTCCCGTGGGAAATTGGGAATAAAATATGTTACTCAGGATTAATGTAGTTTTCCAACGCTGAAAGATTTTTTCTAATCCGTCCAGTAGTTTCGGAGGCTATTCTATTCAAACAAAGAAACAAAAGATCAAACCTTTCCTGTATATAATATTGGTATAGGTAGATTACTGTCAATCACTGTACAGTTGTACCTATATTTACTTTAGTGTTTATACCGTAATTTTTACTTACAAGTGTATAACTCTCGACCATAATCCCTAATACTTTAAACAGAAATTTTAACAGATATTCCACATTCATGACACTTTTGGACTGAAAGTTGAGGTTAAGTGGGAAAAATAGTAATTTTTTTTTTCAAAGTTACGTATGTATATGGGCGAGTATATCTTGTAGGTTGTGTTTTTAATAATTTCCGATTTCTCCTATTTGTACAAGCTCTTCTTGGCTTACTAATTCTTCTACTGAAAGCTATCCACCTTTCAGGTCACCTTTTACCAGGTGTTATACCTATGTCGGTACACTGTCGCTTTTGTTGAAGTAAAATATAAAAAACAGCACTTTCTACAATAACGCCTAATTGTGTTCTACGAAACTTTTTCTTTCTTTTTACGTCTCGTACGAGATTGCCAGTACGAGATTAACTTATTAAATTGTTAATTTCTTCACCGTCAGGTGGCAAAGTGCCCCCGGACCGCACGGTGATAGTGAACCAGCTGCGCATGGTGTCTTTGCCCCTGTTGTCGGTGATGACTGCCTTGTGTGTGGCCGGGATGCTGGTGGCCGTCGGTCTGCTGGTCTTCAACATCATGTTCAGGCACCGAAGGTAAGTCGTAGTGGACTTTTTTCGTTTTTTTAGGGTTTAACCTGTAACCAGCCAGTGACTATCTACCTCTCGAGGCTAAGGACCAGTCGCGACGTTCTTACTTTCATTTTCCGACTTTTGGTAAAAAAAAATTAAAAAACAAATGAAATCAGTGGTTTTTCGCATCTTAAGAAGCAAACCACCAGAATTACTAACTAAACTACCGAACTAATTACTACTAATTATCAAATCTTTGGTTGTTTCCTATTATTGACCTTATCGAGATATGATTTTTATTCAGTAGTAGCGATAACTATTCACAAGCCTTTTGCCAAGAGCCAAGAGGTTTATTTAAAAAAACATTCAAATTCAGATCATGGAATAATAGTAATTGCATCTCTTTCGTTTTCAACTATCTTTGACAGATTTATTTTTTTTAGAAAACCCCCCATTTCTGGCTCCTTGTCTATGGAAACAAATTATCCAAATTCTACGAAACTGCACGGGTTGCAATCTAATTTTTATATATTGTCGGTGGAAAGCGAACTGAACGCATTTCAGCTGCCTACACGTTGTCATAATTAGAATAATGGGACATAACCGTGTCGCAGCCTCATTTTCATACAGGATTAAGTAAAGCCAGAGTTGATAATCTTCGTTATGACGTGCTGGCGTTGTATAGAATTAAATCCGACATTATATTTTGATCTAACCAACGTACACACTAATACGATAAGCCTTATAAAGTTGTTAATACCGTATCTACCTGTGGGGAATAAAATTAGAAAATAAATAGCCAAAGTGCAAAAATAATTGAAAGGAAACATCCCTTTACTTTTTTTAACTAACAACATAACAAAGGTCGAGCTTGTCTTTGATTATATTTGCGCCGAAATAACCGGTAAAAATATTGAATTTGATTATTTATTAGCACTATATTTTGCTTCAATACGGCCGAAATACGAAATAACATTTTCTCAGTATACCATAGTAGCAAAACATAAAAAGTAGTAGTTAGAGTACAACAAACAAGAACACGCAACAATAAGCATCTCAACAACTTTACTAATAATCGCGGACCTTTCGAAGATATCCCAAGCTTCACGTGTCAGTCTTATACTATCGCCCTAATGTCTTACTGTCATACTTTCCAAACAAAGTTTGATAGGAATGACAGTTCTCCGACCGATAACCTGTCAAAAAAACGTCAAAGAAAATACCCCATTAATTTATCACCATAACGAACTTGTCAAATAAATAATATAAAACACAATTTTCGCAATCACATCAAAGCGACCACCACGATACATGAAGGAATAACTGCAAAAACGTTTCTCTTTTTCAATTTAGATACAGTTTACTTTGCTCCTAACAGGGAAATATAACTTGACATGCAATTTCGCAACGTTCTATTTATTTCTTACCGCATAATGGAATAGTTCGGAGCTGGAAACGTCGTCACAAGGCAGAAATGAGATGTCAAACAACCCCCCACACACACACACACATATCGTTATGCTGAACTTGCATTTCAAGTAGTCGATGGGAATTTCCAATCGGGATGGGATCGACACATATCGAGTTTCCGAGCATTTTCATTAACATTATTCAGAGCAAGTGAGTTCGGATATTAACCTATCGTACGTTGTTCGACGTTTCGATTACGATTTTGTATTTTCGTGTTTCACTATGTTTATTACCCACCGTTTTATGGGCGGAGATCGAATCGGTCGTTAAAATCTCGAATACTGAATGAAGTCTCCACTTGATATGTATAGGCCGTAAAATTCACGAAAAGACTTGTTTAATGACGTGGATATTTTTTTTTATTCTGATTTACGGAAAAAGCATGTACTTCGGTTACTTGTGATAGATTATAGAAGACTGATTTGTAGATTTGAAGAAACGTAAGAAATTTAAACAAACAAAGGGACAATAATAAAAAAAAAGCAATCTGACTTCTGTCCATAATAAAAAAGTAAATTCTTTACTGCCAGTCAAGCCGCAGCAAGGAGAGCGGAAAAAGAAGTTGATTGCTCAATTAAGTGGGCACTTTACGTAGGTACATGAAGTAGGTAATTGAGTTATTTGTTTTCAAACAGTAACTTATTTAATTAGTTTAGTTTTCGAGTGATAAAATACTTAGTACATACATACATATTCCATGTACGGCACCCCCACGGTCGTCAGCTGTCGATAACATCTCATTTAACTCGAGTTGTTTCCTACTTCCCGTGGGATCATCGTGAAAAAGCTTTTACTGTTTCCTTTCCGTTGTTTCCTTTAGGCTATCCTACTCGATGAATGTTTGCGTTAAATAACGAGCTCGGCGAGAGAGGTTGTTCGTTTTATTTCCAAATCTATTTTAGGACATTGCGTTGTTACTTTCGTTTTGTACTTAGATTAATATATCAAAACAAATATTTTATTGGTTAATGTGTAAATTTTGGACAGAATGTACCCTGGAGTTTAATTACCATAAAATATTTACATACATACCTAGGTATCTTCATGTACATAGACTTAGATGTGTAAAAGAAATTATGTATCCCAGGTCGCTTCCAACTAATTGATAATAGTAGTCCAATTTGCAAAAATATTATTTTTCGCTCAGTAAGTTCAGTAGGTAACTAAACATAAAAAAGCTACCCTAGCTTAACCAAACTAAGTATTGCACATAAAATATGCTTCTGAGCGTTTAATCATAATACTTGTGTTAATTTAGTTCAATGGATTTGCAGTTCGTTAGAAAAATCTCTTAACAATTCAAAGAGTCACGTCTGTGTCTAAAGACCGTTATATGTGAGCATTGCGTAGCGTACTTAGGCTCTGAAAAAACTCTGGTATCCTATATATATTTTTTTACGGAGGGGAAATCCGTTATCGATACCCAGCCGCCCACGGTAGTGACTGGGTTACGACCGGACTCACGCCGACTAAAACCCCTCCAGTAGCCATCGCCGGTGTATGCCCGAGACTTACGCCTGCTATCCTAGTAGGCAGTAGCGTGCATTGGCTTTTACGACAACGTAAGCAAGGACTGACACCTATGTATAGGTTACTTGTCTTTACGAAACACAGGTACCTACCTATCTACTCACCCACAAAACACACGACCTTCGTTAGCCTGTGTCGAGAGTACAACAAAAAAGCATCTAGCAATAACTCTACTATTAGGTCGGTTAACCAAGATACTAAGGTAGGCAGTGTCTTTTTACCTATATGGTGTGCACGCCACTGCTAGTAGGTGCATTCATAATTTCACTATTCTTTGTCACACAGGGTCATCCAATGGTCGCACCCAGCGTGCAACACGATAATGCTGTGCGGATGCTGCGTGTGCCTCGGTTCAGCGATCGTGCTGGGCTTGGACGGGCGGTTCGTGCCGCCGGAGAACTTCCCAGTGCTGTGCGCAGCTCGCGCCTGGATGCTCACCGCTGGCTTCTCCATGGCCTACGGAGCTATGTTCACTAAAGCTCTCTGTGAGTTAAACCACAACACTACTGCGATCGCCAACCCGCCTGTCAAGCGTGGCGATTACTGGCATTTCACCCCAAATGACGGATCTCATTGGGGGAGGCCGTAGTCCAGCAGTGGACGTTATGTGGCTGATGATGATCTGGCATCATTATTTTTACGTCCCAATTCAGGACGGCACTTATAAATAATCCGACTACTAGGTAATCGCATTATACGTAGTTTGCGTTCCTTTCGCATTGACATCGTCTCAGTCATGTGGATCACAGGTCTCCCTGATATGTTTATATAAATACCGATCCAATGCTAATGCATCTTATGGAGGTACATGCTAATGGAGGTACGCCTCACGCCACGTTTAACAAAATTCCATTCAATCGCTACCTTAAAAAAATTACAATAGGTACTTTAAGCCCTATACCGGGATACCCGTCTATAGATTCAACACGAGAAACGAAGACAAAATAACCAATTTCCGAGCGGTTTTATTCAATGGTGAACCGTGGGCATTTGTTTATTAAGCAAGTGACTCTGCCTACCCCGCTTTGAGCTTAAAAGGCGTGAATTGCATTTTTTTTTTCATTCAATCACGTTTCTCTGACTCGTTACTGCGATCCGCAAAAATAGACTTAACATGCTGTAAACAAACCCAGCAGAAACGCAAGCACGGCTGGAAGCTGTACACCATGGTTGGCGGTGCCAAAAAATACTTAGCATAATGTGAACAAACCCAGCAGAAACGCAAGCACGGCTGGAAGCTGTACACCATGGTCGGCGGTCTGCTGGCAATAGACGCGGCTCTCCTGCTCACGTGGCAGCTGCGCGACCCGCTGCACCGCAAGGTGGAGATCTTCCCGCTGGAGGCGCCGCGGCACAACGACGACGACGTACACATCAGGCCGGAGCTCGAGCACTGCGGCAGTGACCACAACTCCGTATGGCTTGGTAAGTTCCAAGGAATAACTAGCTGATTTGGTAGACATTGTTTTGCCAATATACATTTTTGCTATTATATCTTAATCTAAATATATAAAAGGAAAAGCTGACTGAATGACTAACTGACTGACATATCAACACACAGCCCAAACGGCTAGACGTAGGGACTTGAAATTTAGAACGGACGTGGCTTAGGTACCATAGGGGTGCACTAAGGAAGGAATTCCCGAAATTACCACGGAAACGGGAATTAACGGGATAAAACGTTTGTATGAAAAATTTAAACCGCTCAAGGTAGACGCTTGAAATTTGGGATGCAGGTACCTAAACTACGCGAATGAAATCGCGGGGCATACACTAGTATATCATAATACATAAAAAACTTTCCTCAAGAATTACTCTGTGTACTAAAGAAAACCGCGCCAAAATCCGTAACGTAGTTCTTCTATTATTAGTTATTCTAAAATAAATCGAACCTTGCCAATACTGAACAACACTATCGTTATAGGGTAGACATGTCAATCGACCTTTCAGTATTCGTTTCTTATTTATCGCCGACTGTAGTCCACAACGAAAGCTTTGTATGTATATCCTACAAAAGCGATAGACCCATCCACTGTTGATTACCCAAATCTCACCAATCCCATATATAGCGAAACTTAATCAATGCTCCAACTCGCTCTCCTAACCACGGGATTAAAATTGAGGTTTACTTATACGCAACTAGTAGTAGGTACTCCGTGGTGTTACCCACATTTGTGGTCCATTCCCGTGGTATATTTCTGTATAAAATATAGCCTAAATTCGCTTTAAGATCCGATATTACTGGCAGAAGCTGGATGCGAGAAGCTTAATGGCTTATGTCCAGCAGTGTGAGAATATGGGCTGATGATGATAATTACTTACTAGTTGTACCCAGCGGTGTTATCCATGTATGTGTTCCATTCCCGTAGTATACTTCGGAATAAAACTTACTGTTACTTTTGATCCCTTCAAGAATATTAATAGTAGTTTTCGCGTGAAAGTGTAACAAACTTACAAACTCATTACCATACATAATGTATTCACATCGCAACACACGTCGGTCTATTCAATTAGGCGTATATATTATCTATTATGCGTATAGAATATAATAGCTATTAAGGGCATAAGAAAACGTGCAGTGCTACGAGGCGAGTGGCTAAAAAGTCTTATTTGCATGTTGCACATGCATAAACAAAGCACCTAAAATAAACTAGGAACAGGAGAAATTGGACTGACAGGATCACTTTGAATATTCAGAACTCACGCGCCAAAAGATATTTCAGTCATTTCCGACTGTGTTACATTTTTCAGACCGAAACACAAGTGGAATGGGGAATTTCCAAAAATGTATATTTATCTAGATGACGCTGGTAGGTATCCTTGACTGGACTAGTGACTTCTGTATGTTATAGACTGGTGACTATTGACAAACAATAAAAAAAACAATTAACGTCTTCAGCACTGCCTGATTCACGTCAGCCATTTCATTGACATTAATCACCCTTAATGCAGCTGGCGCCATCTTTCGTAACTAAGAGAAACAGCAAGCTTTCCGAAACTGAAAAATTGAAACGAAATCGACTTTAACCAGTAAAATTCTGTAGTTTTCTCATAGATGTCATTGTCGGAACGGCGGTTGAACCCAATTTGGATGAGACCAAACAGGACGCACCAGCTATCAAAGAACAAAAGGATCCAAATCGGTTTAACCAGTTAAAAAGTTTTGAGGTAGCAAACATATAAAATACCGTTGAATTATGAACCTACTCCTTTTCGTTCTCTTCTCCTTCGTCTGAAAGTCTTCAAGTCGCGGGTAAATAGGTACCTAATGAACAAGTGTGCTCCATCGTAGACAACATCGCTGCTTAACATCAGGCGGGATGGTGGTCAAACGCTTGTGTTTTAAAAAAAGTCCGTTAAAAACATGGAGAATAGAGTAAGACATAATATTTCTGTCCCTTATTGTATAACAGGGATCTAATATACAACATACAACTATGGATCCAGAAGTGTACGTAATTATGTACCTACAGATTTCCACGCCTTTTCAAGTCTAGTTATTTGTTATTTGTGTTTGGTACATATGTCACTTTCCTGTGCCACACTATTTCCGCAGTGAACTAAGCACGGACGCGGGAAATACAAATGTATTGCTTGTAATGACAGCTCGAGGTTAAAGGAACCGGGAGGTGAAAAGTTTAAATGCAAATTTCATTCATATTTCTAGCTTTCCTCCTTTTCACCTGTGGGTGGAGTAATAATACTGGGTATAGGTTTAGTAAAATAGTTGCTTGCTTCTAAATTAGTTCGGTGTCAAAGCAATTAACTGAAATAGCCTGGCCACGTGGATGACACAAAATTAACAGCAATACTCGAAATTAACATGTCGCTATCGCTCCATGCAAAAACTCTGAAATAACGATGCAAAAACTCAAATGTTGGTGGCGTACAAATAATACTCTCCCAGGTCGGAGGACCAGGTCTCAGGCCGGTCTATAAGAACGTGCTTCTAGTTGCTCTAGTTTTCTAGGAAAATTTATTGAGTGTTTCAATTTCATTTAGACCCAATTTTTGTGGTATCGTAAAATATCACTGCGTCCACCTAATGTAAGTAATTATTATTTACCTAATAACAAGACATGTTGAAATCTTGAGTTGAGCTTTGCCTAGAATTCCATCTTATTATCTAATGTACAGTTCACTAATTAATGATTCCTACAGACTAATTTCAAGTCAATTTAATTTAATGTTGATGCTATATTTTATTCCTGCAAACACGATGAAGATCAAAGACATTATCGGCTCCGTTGTTTGAAAAAGAAATGAAGGTCGATTGAAAGCTTACAAAGGCCGCTCTTTAAATTGAATCTATCGGTACAAAGAGTTTTCCGTGGTGGGTACCAATCGAAATTTCGGAAATGAGTAACAGAACGCGACTTCTTATTCCAATTTCCTGCTTTTGCTTGGCTTCGATCGTCGGCGCTCGTAAAGAAATTTTACGTACTAAAACTGCTTACGGAATGATAAGCTTTTACTCGTACGTACTTACTCGTCGCTGAATCATAAACAGAACATCGTAAAAGCAGACGAATTATTAGTTCTCGCTTTCACGAAGTACTTACGAATTCGTAGAATAGTGACGGTACACATAATCTGGTCCGAGAGCGTTCCGGGACCAGGAATATGTGTGTAAGTCTAATTTGAACACTGTAACATAGAGATTGCGTTCCATACCGCAGCCGCCTTTTTGTGATAGCGTTTCGGCTGTCTCTGTGTGACGTGAGCTGAAACATACCTAGACGTGCTTCCAGACGTGCCTGATCCCTGACAGTATCAAATAAAGTGAAGAAAATTAATCCGGAATCGCGATAATACGGCGGATACGGCTAATTAAACAGTTTCATCGTGGAAGAATCCAAACTCTCATAAGCACTAAATTACTCTTTATGAGTTTCATTACATTAAAGCCTCCCAACTACTTTGCGAGAGCACCGTAGTTCCAAGACTTTCAAAATATATTCACTTCCTTTCTAACTTATTTAATACTTGTATTATTTGGGCGCCTACAGTCTGAATAATTATTCTTGATAATGTCAAAATTATTATCAATATTCAAATCGTAAATTTCAATAATAAGCAGCTTAAAAAGCCGGATTCTCAGCGTACAGCGATTTCTTAAATCTCTAATAACCATAGAAACAATGGCTCACTTTTTGTCACAATAAATCCTCAATGATTGTGCGGTGAAATGAGGGCAGCTGATGCCCTCAACCTATGAATTATTCCCGTGATATTACAGAAAGAAAGAAACCGTCTGTTATGGATCATCTTTCTAACGTTTTATTAAAAGCTAGTAGACGCGAACGTCTCTAGAGAATCAATACCAAGAAGCAGGTATTATATTTCAATGACGGTGGTCTCGTCCCTGTCTAACAACTAGATTGTATCATTTCTGCGGAAAAAACTGGACAACCGTTTTGATAAAACTTCGCAAGGATAGGAGGGCACAATAATATAATTAGTGTAGTTTTTCGGTTAAATAAAAAATCTTAAGGTGCTTCTCTCAGGTTACAACATGGGTACAAACACCTGTGGTCAATGATCAACCGAAGTCTCACAAAAATATCAAACCAACCTTTTACGTGCTTTGGAGAACATTGTAACTTTAACACCCGACAGGATAGTCGTCAATCGCCTTGCCTATTTGCAATAAACAACAAGTTGTTTCTTTCGCAGGCGTGATGTACGGCTACAAGGGGCTGGTACTCGTGTTTGGACTGTTCCTGGCTTACGAGACACGCTCCATCAAAGTGCGGCAGATCAACGACTCGCGTTACGTCGGCATGAGTATATACAACGTGGTGGTGTTGTGTCTGATAACGGCACCAGTTACCACAGTGATTGCGAGCCAACAGGACGCTGCGTTCGCCTTTGTCTCCCTCTCGATTGTGTTCTGCTGTTTCCTCAGTATGGCGCTCATTTTCATACCCAAGGTACGTGTGGTTGTGTTTTGTTCTTATACTTTCAGCCGTTTAATTAACTGTTATTCGCAACTGGTTGTCTCTATTGGTAACTGGTTACGGTAAAAGATTTTAATCAACAATAAGCCAAGCAAATATTTATTAGAGAACGTATTACATTACACTATACATGTCTTGTTGATCAATGACTTGTTTTTTTTTTTAATTCGCTCGAATTTGTCTTTTGTACACGTCAATTGAGTTACAGATTGTTACTCGTAGGTACTTTACTCATTGATTAGTCGAGCCTATTTGTATGGGACAGTTGTAAAAACCAGCATGTTGAGTTGACTTAATCTGATTTCAAAAGTCATTTGAATACCGGTCCTAAAATGTTTTTGTTGAAAATTTAAGATAAATATTTACTTCAAAAAGACCAGCTTTTAAATAACCCAAATGGTGTTTTTTCAAGCTAGCTTTTGAGCAAACGCTGGATCGAATAAAGGGAAAAAATATCACAAAGTGTAAACACAAAGCCCAAGTATTTACTACAAGTTCAGTCACCTTTCTTTATAAACGTACATATTTTTGAGCAGTTTACGAGTCTCTTTATATAGTAAAATATTAAATGAGATCAAAAGCTTTTCTATTCTATTCGCATTACAGTACTTTTTTTATGATGAAGATGTTTTTTTCGAGGAAATATTGTGAAGTGAAAGCAGTTGTCGGGTCACGTGGCTTTTTTCGTGAATTGGAAAGATGTGGCTTCGAGTAGCACGTATGTTATGGCGATCAAAATTTATAATAAACTTCCAATAGTACTTAGAAATGAACCTAATGATAAACAATTTTTAACCAAAGTCAAACAACTGTTAACTGAGAAAGCTTACTATAATTTAAAAGAATACTTTGAAGACAACTTGTAATTTGTTTCCGTGTCCTCTCCTCCAATTTTTGCTGTGCCCATCAGGGTCCACAATGCTGTACTTATATTTATATAATTGTTACCGTCTAATGCTATTTACCATTGTGGAACGCAATAAATTATTGAGTATTGAGTATGACAGTCGCGTAAAAATGGGTCCCATTTTAGGATGGCCAGAATCGATTGCACATGCTTTTTATTGCTTCTATTCGTTCTTAAAACTTACAACCATTATTTTGCCCATTTACACCATAAATCCCGTTCCCGTGAGAATTTAGGGAATGATTTTTTAGTGCATCCCTACGGTACCTAAGCTAAGTCCCTGCTAAATTTCATGTCCCTACGTTTGGGCTGTGCGTCAATGAATCAGTCAGTCTGTTCAGTAGTATTCTTCATTATACACTCGTGAGCGAAAATTCCGGGTCACATATAAATCATCAATAAATAATATAATTCTGAAAGTAGTAGTAATATTGAACAGAACATAACAATATTTTTGACTTCCCTTTTCGCTATTTTATCGTATTTAAAACCAGTTATTGTTTATTCAGCAATCTCTCTTCGATTTTCACATATCTATTCTATTCTAAATTCATATTTATTAACTTTTTACCTTCCCTGGATTTCCACAAATAATTCAAGGCCAAAATTAGCCAAACTGGTCCAGCCGTTCTCGACTTTTACTCGTAGCGAGACTAACGAACAACAATTCATTTTATACATACATATTATAGGTAGATTATACACGTTTATTTTGACGAAAACTCGTAACAAAACTTATGCGCAGTAAAGTGAAACTTGATAATATTTTACGTTGTCAGAAGCGATTTCAGCACTATATTGCAAGAGCGCGGTCGCCGCGTGACACCCGGGAACTAAAAACGATATAAATGATGCAACTTTGTAAGGATTTTACCGTCGCCGTCTAGCCAATGAACCGGCAGAAGGGAATAATAACGTTTTACAGCGAATGGCGTCCCTTTGGCATTCGAATAGTTCTGTTATCCACCTGAAATCATGTCACATACCTGAAATCATGTCACATACAATGTTGGTAGTAAAATTATAAAATACCGTCACTCACCACTTTTAATCCATTAGCAACCATTGTCGTAGCCGTGTGGTGACTGCGAATAGAATACATGTGTCACGACCCCAGCCCAACTTTTCCAATCATGGGGGTCGTAAGAGGCGACCGAGGGAGCTCTCCAGAGAACGGGCAGTAGCGCTCTCTGTGAGATAAACCACAACACCACTGCGATCGCCAACCCTCCTGCCAAGCGTGGCGATTACTGGCATTTCACCCCAAATGACGGATCTCATTGGGGGAGGCCCTCGTCCAGCAGTGGACGTTATGTGGTTGATGATGAACCATTGTACTCGGAGATTGACAAGTTATTTTAAACTCTATTACTTGGCAATCTATTTCAATACCAATTAAAGTAAAGAGTAAGGGCCATACTAATAATGGCGGAATTGCTATTTCGAAGATACACAAAGCTCAACTTAACTTGTCAGTTGTATGTCAAATACGGAATAACCAATTCAAGTAGACCTGTAATAACAGTTGTATAAGGGACAACGCGTTTATTGGTAAGGGGGTAAGTATTCATCTGGGCGTTCATGGGTTAAGGTACTGATATGACGTGCTAGCATGCTTTTGTATATATTACGGTAAGTAACCACTGCAGACCTAGCACGCGCATCAAGAAAGACACGACATAGAACAAAACGCATTCTGATTGGCTGATATGTCACGCTTCGTGTACCACAGATTGTTTCAACAAATCGCAGCGTCTTATATGTCTTCACTTCTTTCTTGGTGCGTTGTGGGTGGCTGAACCGTCAAA
>SJJU01072487.1:0-12515 GCA_012932125.1 Conopomorpha cramerella
TGCAATAACATCCCACGTCAAAGTAAATGTTCGTTTAGAATTTGAATGAAGGATTATTCATCGTAACAAGATCCGTTTTTGGGACGGTTAGTGAGGTCAACGACCGAGAGCATTGTCGTGTCCTAGGTTCGCAGTTTTGAAACTGACGCAGGCTCTACTATGAAGTGTCTGTTTTATTAACCGACTTCAAAAAAGGAGGAGGTTCTCAATTCGTCTGTATTTTTTTAATGTTTGTTACCTCAGAACTTTCGCCTGGGCGAACCGATTTGGATGTTTTTTTTATTTGAAAGCTGGTGCTTCCCGTTTAGTCTCATATAAATTTGGTTCAGTTCCGACAATGGCATCCATGAGAAAACCACATGTCAAATTTTACTGGTTGAAGTCGGTTAATTTTTTTTAAGTTATGAAATGTTTGAACAACCAAAACGTATGGCTGTCCGCGCTCGTATTTGCTCGAGATCCGTGGTTAATTACCTAATATGCAGCGTCAGAGCGAGGTGTTAGTATGTAGGCTTCTTTAATATTCTTAAGATACCACATCACAACAATTTTTGTCAATTAATGAAATGAAATAGAAATTTTCTCCAGAAAACTCTTCTGCGAAATATTTATGTATCTTATAATCCCTCATTTTAATTACCCAATAACTATACTTATATTTAAACAGACACTTCATACATACACTTCACGTCTTTTTCCTAGAGGCATAGGCAGAAACTACAGATCTCCATTTATCACGGTCCTGACATACCCCTTTCGCTTTATTTGCACATGACCTCCGGTTTCGAGTACAGACAGTATAAATAGATTCCTCATGACTAAACAAGTGTGATCCATAGTAGACCACATCGCGGCTAAACATTGGTCAACATGGTGGTCAAATGCTATGTTATAATTTGAAAAAACCTCATTTTTAAGCAGGAGAAAAAATTTGAGGCGTTTTTGCAGGTTTTTTTTTATCAATAAGAACAAGCGTTTGATCACAATCCTGCCTGATGTTAAGTTGGCCGGCTTCGTCGGTATTCCGCGGCACGCGTTCGGATACTGACGCATGGGGCCGCCGTCAAGCCCTCGATGTAAAATAGACTTTGAACATCGTATATAAGATACCTTTTTGTTTAAAGATACAAGAATCCGTTTCTGTCCGGTGCCGTACCGTCCGGTCGGTGGAAATACCCATTTAAGCTCTGAGCATGCATAGGTACAGACAGAGGAAGGCGACTTTGTTATATATACATATATCATTTTTTAGGTTTTGTAGGGATTTTCAAGTGATCCGCTCTTAACAGTTAAGTTTTTATAATTCATGTTGTGGTAGCCTGTAATTAAGGGAACACTTCACTTTGTTTTTTTTTTTTAATTGTATCTACTATGTATGTATTTCTTGTTGGCTGTCCTGAATAAATAAAATAAAAATAAATAAAAATCACATATTATATGTTTAGACTATGTATCTACCTAACGATGTAGCTGCGAAGCCAACCGCAAAAAGTGTCACCGCCACAACGTTAAGGTTGACGATCACATTGAATGATAATTTTTCATTGTCGTTTTATTTATCAAAGCTCAACAACCTTTGGTGATATTTTGGTTAGACAGGAAGTTTTGTCAAAGTTCAAATTATCTGAAAATATAAAAGAAAAGGTGACTGACTGACTGTCATATCAACGCACAGCCCAAACGGATGAACGGACGTAGATTAAGTAACGTAGGGGTGCACTAAGAAAGGAATTCCGGAAAAAAACACTGTGAATAACTTTTGCTAAATATTTGCAAAAATAATGTTTTCCGTGTCCGTTATGTACAAAGTTAGGTGTATTCCAGTGGCGTGCACACCATGTAAGCAAAAATACCGCCTTAGTATTTTGGCTACCCGACCTAATAATAGAGTTATTGCTAGATCTTTTTTTGTTGTACTCACGACATAGGTTAACGAAAGTCCTATGTTTTGTGGGTGAGTAAATAGGTAGGTACCTATATTTTGTAAATACAAGTTACCTCTATACAATACAGGTGTCAATTCTTGGGGATTACTGCCTATCTTGTCGTAAAAGCCAGTGAACGCCACTGGTGTATTCCTTTTTCCAGGAATGTTAAAGAAATCCTCAACTGATTTAGATAAGGTAGGTATCAAATTAATGTTTTTGCTATCGTCTTCACATAATGTAGAGTGGACCCCAACAGCCTAAAATGGTCGTGTGACTAACCCAAGCCGAGTTCGGCTCTCGTGATCCGCATGTTAATGGCTATTTTCAATATGGCGTTGTCTCATTTTGTTTTGCGCTGTTGAAGTTTAACACTTACACACATCAAAAGTGTCTAAGGATCAAGAATATTTTTAGCACTAAAAAAAAAATCTAATTTATTTAAATCATTGTATATAAAGTGGACGGCCCGCGATTTCATTCGCGTAACTTAGTAGTACCTGCATCCCAAATTTCAAACGTCTAACTTCAGCGGTTTAGATTTTCCATACAAAAGTTTTTTCCCGCTAACTCCCGTTCCCATGGGAATTTCCCAATAGCCTGTTGCACCTAAGCTTTAAGTGTACTAAGGTACCTGCATCCCAAATTTCAAGCGTCTACCTTAGCGAGTTTAGATTTTTCATACAAATGTTTCATCCCGTTAATTCCCGTTCCGGTGGGAATTTCGGGAATTCCTTCCTTAGTTCACCCCTACGGTATCTAAGCTACGTCCGTTCCAAATTTCAAGTGTCTACGTTTTCAGCCGTTTGGGCTGTGCGTTAATATGTCAGTCAGTCAGTCAGTCATCCAGTCCATTCTTGATTGCAATCTTATAAAATGTACTTGATCCCTAGACACTTTTGATGTGTGTATTAATATCAAGTATCTAGCTCGTAGCTTAAATCTTCAAATCCTATAGTAGGCTCCTACGACAAGCCAGGAAGAAACGCAGCAGATTCATTTCTATCTTGGATTTGGAATTACAACCGGCATTAACCGAATCCTCCTAAAGAATGCGAAGTAGGTACTGATATTCAAAGGAAATAGAATGTACTCAAGTTGTGTGGTGTCAGGCCGTTCCACTCTGTATACTCGGCCCATTAGAGCATAAAATATTTTTTTATGAATGTCTGGTTTTGACTCTCCTTCTACATTCAAACGTAATTTTGATGTATGTACATACATACATACACTTCACGCCTGTCTCCCAGAGGGGTAGGCAGAGACTACAGATCTCCATTTGTCACGGTCCTGACATACCCTTTTCGCTTCATCTACATTCATACATCTTTTCATACATGACCTTCGGTTTCGAGTACATTTCACGCCACCTTCGGCCAAGACATCACCAATCTGGTCTGTATATGTCCTTCTGGGGCGACCTCTACTCACCCGGCCCATTACATCACCCATATAAATATTTATTTATTTATTTAGGTGATCCCGGGAACGTGTTCACGAAGGGACCAAAGGAAAAATAGATTTTAGTTGTTGAACTTGGTTTATTAGATTATTTTAGAATTAGGTAGTTTTAGTTTTTACATGGATTTGTCGATAGTCTCTTTTTTCTTAAAGTAGTGAAAAAGGCGGTAGAAAAATGTTCCAATTGTTTTCGATGTTTCAAATGCGCGAACTGATTAGTCAGTTCACAAAACAGATAGGTTATTACAGCTAAATAATATTAATTGACAATATGTAGTAAATATTAGTAAATATGGCGCTTTGGGGCGTTAACAGTACGTAATGCGTAATTGATTGCGCATTTTAACGTTTACGCTACTAATATCTATCTTTGATGTATTTTGCAGTGGCGTGCACTGGCTCCTACGACAAGGTAGGCAGTAATCCCCAAGGATTGACACCTACATATGTATTTGTATAGGTAACTTGTCTTTACAAAATATAGGTACCTACTTACATACCTACTCACCAACAAAACACAGGACCTTTGTTAGCCTATTTCGTGAGTACAATAAAAAAAGATCTAGCAATAACTCTATTGGGTCGGGTAGTCAAAATACTAAGGTAGGCAGTGTCTTTTTGCCTATATGGTGTGAACACCACTGGTATTTTGTAGGCATTTATGCAGCATAAGTAAGTTGTTAACTGTTGTTAAGTTGATAAGTTTATTAATTCTTAATGGGGAATTTTCTTTGACGTTTTTCTGACAGATTTTCGGGCTTAGAACTGTCATTAATGTCATACTTTCCAAACAAAGTTTGACAGTTCTTAACCGTCATTACTCACGTAAAGAGTATAGACAGTTTTTTTGTGCCTCCGGAGATGACTTTTCGGATGGAGATACATTTTTTTTTCATTTCCCCGCATTGTTGTAACTATAGTTACCTAGAAATATATGTAGGTATCTATACCATGTTATTATGTACCAAGTTATTATACTCTTATTAATACTGACCCGCAATTACTTGCTCTTTCCCATGCTGTGTGTGACTGGTAGATAATACATTAGTATTAAGTCCGCCTTTTGTACATTTATTGCAATAAAGTGTTAAATAAATTGTTGCCATAGTAAAAGTTGTTCATATTGACGAGCCCGAAGACCTTTTACAAACAGTATAACAATTTTCAATAAATATTATGCAGGTAGAAATTATTCAAGTATACCCTATGCCCAGTGGAGTCCACACCATATAGGCAAAAATACACTGCCTACCTTAGTATTTTGGTTACCCGACCTAATAATAGAATCCTTTTTTGTTGTACTCACGACATAGGCTAACGAAGGTCCTGTGTTTTGTCGGTGAGTAGATAGATAGGTACCTGTGTTTCGTAAAGACAAGTTACCTATTTGTGTCAATCCTTGCGGAGTATTGCCTACCTTGTCGTAAAAGCCAGTGCACGCCTCTGCCTATGCCCAACACCATAAACTAAGACCTCTTTTAAAAACCTGTTTCTTGAAATATAAAAAAAAACAAACACCAACTTATAAGTAGCTATCTATTTGTATTCCGTGCATGGTTGACACAGTGAAAGCACAAAATGGCATACAAAAGAGAAACGAAATTACCATCGTCAACGTACATTATTAGTTCCATACGATACGTCTACTGGGACCTTGCATTTGAGGTACTACATACATACATACATACATATATATACCAGTGGCGTGCACTGGCTTTTACAACAAGGTAGGCAGTAATCCCCACAAATTGACACATATGTATGGGTAACTTGTCTACGAAATATAGGCACCTACCTATCTACTCACCCACAAAACACAGGACTTTTGTTAGCCTATCTCGTGAGTACAACAAAAAAAGATCTAACAATAACTCTATTATTAGGTCGGGTAGCCAAAATACTAAGGTAGGCAGTGTCTTTTTGCCTATATGGTGTGCACGCCACTGATACAGACACTTCACACCTGTCTCCCAGAGGGGTAGGCAGAGACTACAGATCTCCATTTGTCACGGTCCTGACATACCCCTTTCGCTTCATCTACATTCATACATCTTTTCATACATGACCTCCGGTTTAGTACTTTTCACGCCACCTTCGTACAGGACATCACCAATTTGGTCTGTATATGTCCTTCTGGGGCGACCTCTACTCACCCGGCCCATTACATCACCCATATAAATCTCTTTCGTCAATAGACTTCCAGGTACTGTTGGTCAATAATATGGTCTACTACCCTAAGGTTGAGACTCATATGGATAACAAGGTGTGCTCGCTACTCAGTTCGCGTGGAATAGTGTCTTTGGGTAACAGTTTTATACAGTTAGAACAAAAGTGACACAAAACAAAATGTGTCATTGTGTGAAATTGAACCTTAACATAAAAGATACAAAACTTAAATTACAAAATCGGCATGTTTCGTATTGGGTCCTTTTTGTTCTAACTATGCGATATGCTGTTTCACATTTTGTAAATACTTCTACGTTTTTTGCACTAACAACACAAATCGTGTAGGTAGGCCGGTATATATAAAATACACACATCAAAAGTGTCTAGGGATCAAGTACATTTTAAAAGATTGCAATCATGAATATACTTTACAAAAACTGAATTCATAATAAATAATAATAAATATTTTACAACAACACATACATTGCCTTCATTCCATGTTAAGTAGCCAAAGCACTTGTGTTATGGAAATCAGACAACGAGATATATTTACTTATATATTTTTTTTTTCATTTAATATATACATATATAAATAAACACCCAGACACGTCCAACAAGTACTTAAAAGCTCATCACCTAAGCACCTGTCAGCGGTGGGAATCGAACCCACGACCCTACGGAGCAGAGCAGACATGCTGACCACTACACCAACGCGAACGTGATAAGACATTGATACAAGCATGGGGAATTAGGTAGGAGACCGATCCAGAAGATTAGATTTGATTTAAATAGATTTGATTTATTTTTTAGAGATAAAAATGTTCTTGATCCCTACACTTTTGATGTGTGTAGCTTCACACGCATGTCACATTTTAAGCATCTAACTTGCGCGGTTAAGATTTTTTCATTCATTTTTCCCCCTAACTCGCGTTCTCATGGGAATTTTGCCATATCGCGTTGCAAGCAAGCTTTACGTTGATTGAGGTACCTGCATCAATCATCTATCTTGCGCGGTTTATTCTTTTTCGTAGGTACATCGTAACTAACCTAACTCCCGTTTCTATGAGATTTTTTTTTATATCCTGTTGTAACAAAGCTTTAAATGTACTAAGGTACCTGCATCCCAAATTTCAAGCATCTAACTTTATCCGTTTACATTTTTCATCATCATCATCAGCCCATAATTGTCCACTGCTGGACATAGGCCTCTCCAATTGCACGCCACTGTGATCTGATTTTTCGTACAATAGATTAATTCAATTTTTTTTCCCAAGGATCACGAAATAGGAACAATCTATTTTAAAAACAAACAACATTATGTTTTTTTAACTTTTTTTTTAAATTTCCAACCAGCCAGTCAGTTATGGTAGGGGAGGAGTATGAGGGAAGAGGTCCGGCGGGACAGCCGCACCTCTTTGAAGGCGCGGTGTGACCTACATGCTGGTCTAGGCTGGCACAGGCCACATGCTACATACAATCTAGGGCAAATGATGGAAGAATGGACTATAAACGAGTCAGTATTATATTTTACCACTTGTGCCTCGCAGTGTTACCCACTTTTTATAGATTTTATACTCATGGGACTTATGGGAGGGAATATAGCCTATAACAGTATTTTCCGTCAATTTCACATTAGGTTTTTTTTGCATAATAATGTAACCTAACCGTACCAAAGGATAATGATAACTCACATTCAAAATTCCTTGTTTTTTTTCATTGGATAGAAAAATCCATCCTAAACAATTGAGATCAGGTATCTTATGCACAAATTGGCTAAATATTAAAAAATAAATAAACGATGATTTTCTTGTATCGATCATTGATACTAGACTCCTTCCAAACGACTGGACCGCTAATTCTGAAATTTAGGTGCGATAGTGTTTATTGGCCTGGCCAGACCAAAAACCAAACTATGGCAGAACAGAACAGACGTTTTTGTCAGGAACACTATTAGACATTTTTATATATTTATTTATTTAAACACTTTAATGCACAAAAAAGTACACATGGCGGACTTAATGCTAAAGCTAGACATTCGGAGAAAATGACAACTATACAAATACAAACGCTGTGGCTTTCTAAACTCATTCCATTTCCACGTATCGCGACAAAAAACACGAATACTCTTTGTAACTGATAAAAAGTGACAATGTATTGTTACCTGTGGGAAAAGATGTTACAAACGCATTGACAGAGATAAAGAAATTATCTTACTCTTTCGAGTACTTTAACACAGTGTTTGACGCGTTTGCGAGATGAATGAATGCGCGGAAACATGCACCGTAATGGGAAATCATAACGTTAATTTGACAGATTTCGTCCACACTTCTGTCATTTATGTCGTGGTGAGTGTAATGATGAAACGTTCATTCTTGTAACGAATCGTGAATTGCACTAGATATGTTGTGTAATGGAGCGCAGAAAACAATCTACTATATAAAAATAAGTCGGGTTTTCCTCCCTGACGCTATAACTCCAGAACGCACGAACCGATTTCCACGGTTTTGCATTCGTTGGAAAGGTCTCGGGCTCCGTGAGGTTTATAGCAAAGAAAATTCAGGAGAAAATTCAACAGAAAAGCGGGTAAACGAAACGAACCCATCTGGTGGCGAAACGGAGTTCGCCGGGTTTGCTAGTACGTATATAAAAATGATGTTCGTTCATCTCGCTAAAACTCGAGAACTGCTGGACCGATTTGGCTAATTTTGGTCTTGAATTACACCTGGAAGTCCAGGGAAGGTTTAAAATGTTACCTCCAATACACGGGGTACAAAGGCGACATCCTATGGCAAAACAAATGTTTGCCGAGGCAACTATAATAATAATAATTGTGTTGCCAAAGCACACGGCGGCGTATTATAAAAGCGCAGAAGACGCAAGAATGAGCCTAAAAATATTAACCTCACGATGAGATATCTTTCAAGAGATACTCGTCCATGCTGACCACTGAACTAACGGCCCCGTTCATGGTTCATACACCATGAACGTAATTTTAGGTGTTAAATAAATATAAATATTTTTTTACATTTTTTTCACAGGGGTCACCTGATCCCAAACTAAGATACCCTGTACTATGGGTGCCAGAGACACTTAAATAAATACTTTTAATTACGTACATAGATAAATAAAAGCTTTATGCTCATCACTAAAGCATTATGTCCGTGGCGGGAGTCGAACCCGCGACCGTCGTCCTAGAGGGAGATGTCCTGACCACTAGTCCAGGCCGGCCGTGCGCCTTTACAATAATAAGATTTCAATTGTCTCTATTGTCATATATTATTCATTGGTATGTAGGTACTTGAATTACACAATTCTCCAACGTACATTATTTGCTGATAGCCTAAATAACTTGGCATTGGGTGAATCATATGTTTTACACAAATGTCTTTATTGTGAGAAGTGGAAGAAGAAAACAATAATTGTATTTTAAACAAAAAAAAAAATAATGCGACGATTACATACGCACGAGAGAATTTTAATTATTTCAATTGATAAAAATTAAGAGCGACGTTAGTCATGTCACTTGGAATTGACAACATTTTTATCAAAGAAAAGTGATAAATATGGAACCCGTATTTTATTTAAATTTGAATAGTAGTTTTCTTTCATAATTTTTACTCTGTAAATCGGGTTGTAAGCGACATGACAATGTGACGTCATTGCTTTGTGCAAGAGAATTAATTAACTGCCTAAATGCCTTACGGTGAAACCACGAGGTTTACACGCTTTAGCACTACTTTTAATTTTTTTATCTATTTCCCATGATACGGACCACAAAATTTAAGAAGGATAGGTTTTTATTCAGACAACAAAAAAAAATCATGCATTTAAGGATTAAAAGGCGTGAAGTGTATTTATTTTTTTATATAAATAAATGAGATATAGGAACATTTACTTACGGATTGTTACCACTTTTGAGCCGATGAAGTTTACTACTCATTGCGAAAACAATAACAATTATTGCTTTTATAGAAACTGCAATAATTATCACATTTATTTATGTTTTGAACACGTAGAGATATCGCGCGTGTAATTATTTCGTAAGCTTTATTTTTTAACACTGCCCCGCAAAATAAACGCCGCTTATAGCAGATAATTTTACGAAAACTTTTACTGTTGTGTTTATTTTATAACCGCCAATGTGTCCAATCTTTAACAGGCAGAAGGTATGTTTGATTATCATTGATGTTAGACTGTATTTCAACCAACTAAGGTTTAAAATTAAGTGAGATCTATATTTCCTCTGCGGCGATGGACTCACCTCCTGTCACGTTGGGTTAAATACGCTTGGTGAACCGTGGGTACTTGCTTTAGCAAGTGCCTCTGCCTACCCCTCTTTGGGATTAAAGGCGTGAAGTGTATTTGTTATTTTTATATTTCCTCTGCCTGGTAAAAGGTTAAACACAAAACGTGTTAGTATAACTTGTGAGATATCAAAAACTAATGAATTTACGCAAAAAAATACGATTTTATTTTTAGAAAAAGCATGCGCGAAATATTAAAGAATAACTTTTTTTTACGATTTTTTTAATAAATTACGATATTTTCTCGTTTTAATCCCGTTTCGCGGACTAAACTTGTTTGTCCGAATGTTATCACCAAACTAATATTAATTCTGCATGTTTTCCTTCAATGACTAAATGATTATAAGTGTACTTATTGATAGTTAATAAGTATCAAACCACTTTGTTAAATGATAGTGATACAGTACTTTCGTTAGCGATTTCTTGTTTACAAACTTCGCTATTTACCTACTTAGTAGGTGCATTCAATTAAATATGAGCCGATAGCAAAGTGGTAGTTACAAAATGATATGTTACTAGCTGTTCTTGTGGCGGTTATCATAATGTATTAAGCGACTTAAAATGAATCTTTCTCGATGGGGAATTTCCAAAACCAAATTTTATTTTGTAGATATCGCTAGTAGTTGTCCAGGATGTGTCCAGGATAACTTCTGTCAGTTAGATTTGCGTAGTAAAATATAACTGACAGATTTTTATAATTTGGGTAAGTTATTTAAACTTTAGACACCTTTGTAACATTTAAGTCAACAATTAAAAAAATACTGTCACCTTCTTATAAACATTAAGTTACCTATTGTATTAATTAGCCCAAAAAATAACGTGCATACTAAATGATCAGTTTTTTTTGTGAGTTCACCTGTCATAGGGACAGCTGACTAAGTATAATGCAAGGGATAAGTATTTTAAAACGTAAACCAAGCACTACTAAGGTAATTTTTATGCTCGGTCTCACTCTAATGGGTAGTGTCAAAAGTAGACAAATGCGCCTCAAGCATTGATTTTTAACCGACTTAAAAAAGGAGGGGTTTCTCAATTTGTTTGTTTTTTTTTGTCTCAAAACTTTTGACTGGATGAACCGATTTGGATGATTCTTTTTTTATTTGAAAGTTGGTGCGTCTCGTTTAGGATCCATGAGAAAACCACAAATCTGTCATGAGGCTGATGATTACTTTAAGTACTCATTGTGAGGCAATATGCCTACAAGTAATAGTTTTATCGCAATGCAATATCCAAACAGTTAAATTGGAACATAAATATGCTGATATATTTGAAAAGGATGGTAAATAACATAAGTGAACTTTACAAAGTCATTGACCCGGCTGATAAAATAATGTTTCGACTAGTCATACATTAAACTTACCACTTTTAAATGAAAAAATCGACCACCTGTCCTTGTTTCATATAATCCAACGCATCACTTCACTGCACAGACATAATCGCAACAGAAATTTCGTTAGTAAACACTTCACTATCGACCGTTCCCTTATCACTTGTTATCAATTTCACTCACACAGAACCCCTACTATCTACGCCAAGAACAGACTAAAACACCATGGTGTGCCAAAATAAAACAAAAACAATAAAAAAAGTTACCGCGGAAAAAAAGAAAAAAAAATTGGCGGGATTTTTCTTTACTTTTTTTTTCTTGGCCACGTGCGTTCACCGGATAATGTTCGAGCCGGGCGGCACGGGTTCGTTCGGCCGAAGCGTTTGTGTTCAACTGACTTGTTTGAGCAAGTGTGCTCGTCCGATGTATGGTGTTGGTGGCGGACCGGTCTTGAACAGCGGACACCGGTTGTATTGTGTTTTGGAAACACTAACGAATGGGGATCGTAAAGATGGGACTCTAATGCCTAATGTGTTCGTACTAAGAGGGTACGCGTCTAAGTCCTTACTTCCAGGGCATAAAAAAATATAGGGGGACGATAAGAGAATAATTCGACTTTATCTATCGGTTAGTGATGTCATTGCCGTGGGATCGCAAGAGAATATTGTACCTAACTGTTACTAGTACCTACCTACTTACGTCATCAAAAAAAGGAGTTTTTCGCAATTCGTCCGTAGGTATAGTTAGGTAAGGTAGGTAATATGCATTTTTGTACTTGTTCGCGCATAACTTCGTCGTTTATGAACTGATTTTGATGATTCATACTTTGTTAGAAAGAAGATAATATTTCAAAGGTGGTCCCATGATAAGGAAGTTAGGTGTTGATGATGGTAGACAAGATAAAACAAGGGGATTTTTTTTTTATTATTGACATTGCGTTTTGTTTAAAAAAATCAGTAGGTCATATAAATAGTGGAAAGGCAGCGAATTTAATAGGAATCATCACTGATCAGGACCAATTGACATAACTAATTAATGTTGAGGCTGTGGTTGAGGTATCAAAATTAGCTTGATAGGGTTTACCTACTTCCACAGAGAACCTTTGGTAAATCGATCGATCTAACTTGATATTACTAGGTATTTGGACTTCATAGATATTTTGTGGCTTAAGATTAGCTTATCTAAGGTGTAAGGCTTACATGACAAATTCTGAATTTCCCATACCGACCGATTTAAATGGGCCACTTTGTAAGCGCCTAAGTAATTGGAATAGCAAAATTTACTGTCGCTATTATTTTATTTGTTGAATATTGCGGCATCTAAAATATCAGG
>SJJU01072488.1:0-12035 GCA_012932125.1 Conopomorpha cramerella
ATCTCCCTCCATCAGCTTTTTGAAATACCCTATTTTCGTAGCCAAATCAAGTAGAGACACCATGGTTTCATAACATATTTCGTAATAATGTTGTCGTTTTCTTTTCATTTTTTCTGCGTATAACCTTTTATGCAAGATATCTTGCCGGTTTTTCTCAAAATCTAGTTCCGCCAGTTCGACGTTAATTTGCTGTTTAATATTATCCAAATATAAACTGAATTGGTGACCTCTTTGATCAGCGAACTCGGCATCCGCTTGAATTCTATTATCAACAAGGTTCCGAGCCTGTTGCTTCGTCTCCATTAACTGTGTACACATTTCCTTTTCAAATTGAGACAGCTTCATAACTTTTTTTGCTAGTTCGGTATCAAATTTGACTTCTTCTTCAGCTACTGACATGTCCCAAACTGAGTTAACTATTCCACTTTGCAACCTGTTGTGAAATTCTTCGGAATCACCTTTTTTGTCAATTTTAGAATGGAGATTGTCCATGTAGTTTTTTACCCAATCAGAATCACCTATCGACTTTTCACCTTCATTTGCATTTTCTTCTAACTCCATCAGCTCCTTGTAGGTGTAGTTCTTGTAACATGGATGTTTCAGGGTAAATTTGTGAATGTCTTGTTTTTCTCTAGATGTCATTGGCCTCGGTTTTGGTGCTGAATGGCATGGTGTCGCGGCCGTTTCTGATTCCTGAGCTTTCTTAAACATTTTCAGATATTTGTGTCTGACGTAGTCATACGTTTTCTTTACGTCTTCCTCTTTCTTTCTCTGCCATTCAATGTAATGTTTTTTGTTTAAGAGCGGTTTCGAGAGATCGTCGACCGCAACCGGTTCCTTTTCCTTCACTTTGGTCACTTTGAAACGGTTGTCGATTTTCTCGACTAAACTCGATACCATTTTGCGTTCTTTCTTGATGAAGTTGATGCGATCTCTTTTGTCTAAATGTAGAAATAGTTGGTAGAAGAGCCTGAGTATAACTGAGCTCTTGCCTCCTGTGATCAGCGTTAGGTCGACGTCGCTTAATTTGACATCCAACTCCATGAGCCAGACGGAAAGATATTTCCAATTGTTCCTGATTTCTTGTAGATCACTTGTCGGTCTTATAAGGAACATTTTCTCGTCGTTAATGACGTGGTAGTTGAGTAGGATCTCTGCGACCATCACACCGTCACGCATCGTCTCTCCGAAGTTATCTGTCTCCCAATTTATTGGCCTGTGGAGCCTCTCTGTTAACCACTCTTTTAGGATTTCAGCCATTATTGGTAAGTACAAGAATAGGTTTAATTTGAAATATAAATCACTTCTTAAATTGCCGCTTTCCGCATTTAGTTTTCATGACAAGTAGGTAAACAATTATTTGACATGAGTCAACTTGGCAATAACATCCTGGCAAAAGAATGCAAGTTTTCTTTGTGCGCAAGGGACAAAGTAGGTAGGATAGACTAAGATATAAGTTGGTGTAGCGAAGGGGCTTTAGAGGAACATAGTATATACTTAACTGTAGTGTCAGTAAGTTAGTATCTTCTACTATAATAATACAGTAGCCGTGTGGTGACGGCGAATAGAATACATGTGTCACCACCCCAGCCCAACTTTTCCCGCCTTGGGAGTCATAAGCGGGCGAGGGAACTTTCCAGAGGCTAGACAGCAGCGCTCTCTGTGAGAGTTCAACCACAACACCACTGCGATCGGCAACCCGCCTGCCGTGGCGATTATTGTCATATGATACAAAACAAATCGCATTATTTATTTGCGAGTCATTAATTTGCATTTGGTATCTATTCTGTGGTTGTAATAAGTAGATAGAATAGGATTTATCTACATATAAAATGAACGCGTACCTACTGTTGGCTTAAAGTTATCGAACCATAGGCAAAAAAAGTTCGTCGAAAAAAAACGAACTGTCATCAATTATTATGACTTTTTGTGGTGTTTATTTTCATGAAAAATAATCGTGCGTGCACATTTTCATATCATTTTGAACTGAAAAAGCCTTACAAACATGTTGTTTTTGTAAAAAATACACTACGCCGCAAGCGTTCTACATGCGAACAGGTTGGCCTTGAATGAAGCGAAGCCCTTTGTTTTGAATCTGTGATTGTGATCGGCCATATGAATCTGGATAATTTAGACCGTGCCCTCCACGATTTGGGGATGTTGAGTGCCGTTACGGAGGCGCGACGCGAGTATTTGCGCGAGGCAAAGTCTGATTACTGTATGATGCGTTTGAATACGCGCTATGTATCAAACGTCACGGTTGGTTATTGTATGAAAAAGGCACCAACAAAGAACAGGTTGTGCCCATACGTACTACCCTCTCGGCACAGAACTAAGAGCGAAAACTCCGAGACCATCTGTTGTGATAACGGCGAGAACCGTGACTTTTGTAAAACCAGCCTTTTGGAGCCTTCTACAAGTACACACAAGACTGCAGAGCCTACATTAGTACAAACAAAACGTTGTCAGTCTTTAGAAAACATCAACCTCCTAGACTCCAGATCAAAATTGGAGACGTCAAAAGAACTCGACTGTGTATCAACACAGATTGAAAAGTTACAAGTTGATGAATAATTTCTAAATAGGGTTTATGTTGTAAATGTTCCGTTTATATCCAAATTATGAAATTAGGTTGATTTAAGAGTGCAATTTATTAAAATTAAGTTCATCAAGATTTTTTTATGGATGGATTATCTGTGTTGTACAATGTTATAGGTAGTTTGCCAACAGCACTTTGGTTTCTTTTTTTTAACAGTGTGATTTTCACAGAAGTTAATGGTGATTGTGTTATTATTAAAATACTCACACTTGCTAACAATCAAAATGAACTTCTATGTATATATTTTTCTCTCATCTTCAATAATTAAACATTACCATTGAAATAGTATGAAGTTTCAACCAAATATTACATATTGCATACAATGAATTTTTTGTTTGAATTAATTATTACTATCTAGAGTACATTTCTGTAATATTTCTTCTCCAAGAATAAGTGACTTCTCATATTTGTTACGTACATGTTAAAATTATTATTATTTTATTCTTACACATTCCCGCAAACTGCTACTGTTATTATAAATTTGGATGAAATTTACTGTCTCTGAAAATGATGTTAAGTAATAATAATTGTATATTAAGTAAATGAGTACCTATGTATTTTGTGTGCAGAAGCGTTAGTAGCCTGCTAAGGTATGTAGGAGAGAGACAGGGGAGGTTGCCATTGAAAAATTTTAACAAGACGCAGTGGATGATTGCCAACTCAATAAGTTTCATAATCATCACCTCATATTTGTTCACTGCTGGACATAGGCCTCTCCAATTGCACACCACTGTGATCTGTTTTCGACTACTCCAATCCAACTTCAGAATAAGTTTGTTATTTGTCTAACCTCTCTCACCCTGTCGCTCGCATTGCTCAGGCGTTGACTAGCCCTTCCGCACGCACTATACCGTTTGCAGTATATTGCAAAATAATTTATTAATATGGATGTATAACTTAGCTATGTGTAAAATGTGTGTGTGCATGTATATTTAAATTGTAATTGTAGAGGAATGAATATTTTTGTGGTTCCTAGAGATTGTTTTGTTTTGTCGATGTAGACTATGTAGGAACATATTTGTTTCGTAGATTGTTTTAGAATAGTATTTTTTTTTGTATATTCCAGGCAGTGCACAAATTGCTCAATAATACAAAGTGAATTAAATTGTACAAAATATCCTTCATTAGTGCATTTCTAGATATATGTTTTTACTGATCTTATGGTTGTCAATTTTCGGTATAAATTGATGTTTCGATTGATATTTTGTTTTTGACTCTTCAAACAAAAAAAAACAAGATATAGATTTGTATTGAAAAACATTTTGAGCTTTATTCAACGGAAAATTGTTCTCCTGGAACATTTGTGTACATCTACTTTATATCTATACATTTAAAAAAATACATAAAAATTGTTCAGTAATTTTTTGATGATTTGAATATCCGTCACTGATATTTACGACCGTAAATTATTTCATTATTGAAATAAATTAAAGTCCTTTTAGTGATTGTACGCTAATTCATTTGTGAATTATTTATATTTATAATGTGAAACCCGATTTATGGTTACCTAGAATGTAAGTATTAAAATATTATTATAATCCAATATAATAAAAATAACATGGAATAAATTTGATCTTATAAGTGACAGATTGTGGAATGTTAATATTTAATTTATGGCCGTTCTAGAAAGTATCCTGTCAGTTACCTTAATTAACCGTCTTATAAAAAGAATGAGGTTATTTTTTAACAAGAGAATTTTTACTGATTAATACTTTTCAATTGTGAAGAAAAAATCAAAATTATTGTATGACCTTTTATAAAATTCATACAAAAATTCTCACATTTAATTTTACATTGCCTATATTCAGACTACATCTGTGTAAACTGGTTTCTGTATAGATAAATCAAGCTTAATTAACCAGCGACAGGCGGATCTTTGAGCACCTTTGCCAATCTTATATGGGGTAAAATGTGGAATACATAATTTCATTTTCCATTTATTGAACGATATTTTATTACGAGTATTTTATAATAAAGAAATTGAGCCAGTACATAAGCTATTATCTTATCAGTGTACAAAATGGTTGTTAATATTTCATGATTTAATAGCCACTGTACATTTCGGATCACTAATTAAAAATAATTATTGTTATGTGTTTTTTTTTTTCATATTGTAAAAAGTGCCAGTTTTCTTTTTAAATCATGCAAGTTTTTTTTTCGTTTCATTTATCGTAATACTATAAGGTCATAGCATCACGCCTGTCTCGCAGAGGGATAGGCAGAGACAGTAGCTATGTCTTAATACAGTGTATGATGTTTTTTTTTCTAAAGAAGTGTCTACATTACATACCTACATACAGAATGTAAAAGGACCCCGAGCAATGGTCTTAGAAACGTTGTTGGGCTCGTCAATATAAACAACTTTTTTGAATGCTTGTCTTTGGTTAATTTCGCGCCCTAATACCCTGTTTAAACTATTAATATGTCAGTGCGCGATTTTTAAAAAAATAATTTTACTTTTCCTATGGCGAAACTTGTTCGTATTGAGATTAGAGCCCATCAACGTTTCTAAGACGATTGCTCGGGGTCCTTTTACATGCAGCATATATCTGTAGATTTCTACCTCTTTATTGGACATATTTCTAACACTTATTCCATTGTGGGCAATTGCTTATTAAGCAAGTGCCTCTGCCTACCCCGCTTTGGGATTAAAAGGCGTGAAGTGTATTTTTTATTCCATTCTCATAGTCCCACGGTACATTTTCCAGCTACAAAAACATCAAATCTACCTACCTAAGTACCTGATGGTACAATTTTTTTTTAATGAAATTATTTGTAAAATTTAAGTAAATAGGGTCTAACTTTAGTAGATCTCATTAGTTAATAAAGTAAGTAATAATAGGTAGATAGAATGTCATCGATCTGTCACTTAAAAATCAAGTAGAGTTATGTTTGTTAACAGATTTTGTTGTTATTTTCCTTATTTTAAATAAAATATTGCTTTGATTTAATATTGTTGTGTATTTTATTTTTATATCGAGTACCAGAATCATCCAATTTAATAGATTGCCATTTAAAAAAAAGACCTTCGTTGGTTACGTTTTGCCCTATAATACCCGTTTTAATTTTTTAATATCATGTCACTTAACACCGAGAGCCAGTGGTCAGATGGGCCCATTTCGTAGAAAAGTTTCAAGCTGGGTTTTTGCTATCTCATCATCAGTCACATAACGTCCATTGCTGGACGAGGGCCTCCCCAATTATTTCCGTGATCACTTGAGGAGAAATGGCAATAATCGTCACGCTTGGCAGGCGGGTTGGCGATCGCAGTGATGTTGTGGTTTAACTCACAGAGAGCGCTGCTGCCCGTTCTCTGGAGAGTTCCCTCGGTCGCCTCCTACGACGGGAAAAGTTGGGGCGTGGGTGGTGACACATGTATTCGATTCGCCGTCACCACACGGCAGAACAGAAGGGCTATGCTCGGCGTTTCTCTGAAGGATCGAATCAGAAATGAAGTGATCCGACAGAGAACCAAAGTCATCGACATAGCTCATGGTTTTAGCAAGCTGAAGTGGCAGTGGGCCGGCCATATTAGCCGTAGAACCGATGACCGTTGGGGAAAACGAGTTCTCGAGTGGAGACCGAGTCTCGGCAAACGGAGTGTAGGACGCCCTCAGGCAAGGTGGACTGATGATATACGCAAGATGCTGGCAGAAGCTGGATGCGAGAAGCCGAAAACAGATCACAGTGGCGTGCAATTGGAGAGGCCTATGTCCAGCAGTGGACAAGTATGGGCTGATGATGATGATGACACGGCAGAGAGGACTCAATAAAACACCAAAATAAAATCAATAACTTAAAACACCATTTATTCCACTTTCACAGTACTCATAAACATACTTCACGTTACTTACAAATAAATTATTGCATCGACTTGTGACTGACTATTTTATTGGCAATACAAAACACACAGCCAGCATCACACGATTTTCGTCACTATGCAAGAGTGAGTAAGTTTTGTTTTGGCTTGTTAAAGTGCTTTCACTTTGAGTTGTTTCATTCTCGGCGCTTTTTTCTTCTGTTGCCGTTTCTGTTCCTTCAGCTCCCAGCGGCGCTGCTTCTCTGGGTCATCCTCCTGTGCATTAATACAGGAATTAGTTGCCTCGTCTATAAAATACTGATAGGTAAAAAAATGTGGCAAGACGCTACCTTTTAAACCGACCATACATGGCAGCGGCATGCACACCATATAGGCAAAAAGACACAGCCTACCTTAGTATTTTGGCTACCCGACCTAATAATAGAATTGCTAGATATTATTTTGTTATGCTCACGACATATGCTATATTATATCCGGTGTTTTGTGGGTGAGTAGAGTGATGTAGGTACGTATATTTCGTAAAGACAAGTTACCTATACATAGGTGTCAATCCTTGGGGATTACTGCCTACCTTGTCGTAAAAGCCAGTGCACGCCACTGCTTGGTGGTATTGTACCACATGCGTGCATGGGTATTTTTAAGATAAACGATATAATCTAACTATGTAATAGTGTACAGAATTAAGATAAATTAGTTCCCCAAGTTTTATAAAATTATTACATATTTTTGTACAAAACTGTGACTTCGACCCCAACACTATCTTAACCCTTAGCTGCATAGTGATGTAATACTACATAAGTATAATTTTCCTCGATTTTTTTTCTACCCGTCGCATCTACAGATTTTTTATTCTAAATTATTGTCAAAGGTACAACTAATACGTATGAACGCAGTTTTGACTTTAGACCACTTTTAATTTTTTCATTTTTTTCTCATGATGCAGACCACATAATTTAAGAAGGATAGATTTTTTTTATTCAGACAAAAAAAATCATGCAGTTAAGGGTTAAACTATACAACTTTCACTTCCGTACATTAAGGTAGATGCCAGTACAACATCATGGACAACCATCTTGCTTTTTTCGACATGAATTGGCTCTCCATAACACTGCGAAGGGCACCGTTTAACCTTATTACCCGCTCTCACTCTTCTTTCAATATCTTTGTCAAAGTTTCCATCAGATAAAATGTGTTTTAATAAAAACGTTTCTGATCCCGACCCACTCAGCAAATTTTTTTGTTTTGTTTATAAACTTGTGTGACCATATACATTTTGTTGTAAATGTCGTATAAGAAACGTTAAATTAAAAAATGTTTAAAATATCTAAGACAACTGACTATACTGTAGGAATCGCTATCTATAACTTCGCTAGTTAGAAAATGTTGTTCCGGATGATGAGGTCGGAGTGATGCGGCTCGAATGATTTGTCAAATTAATAATGAATGAATGAATAAACTCTTTATTGAACACTACATTACAAAAAGTAAAACTAACAATGGTAAGATTGCAAATGGCGACCTTGTCGCTCAGAGCGATTTCTTCCAGGTAACCTAATTCATATATATTGGAATTTAACATATAGTGTAATGGGTAGTGTGTGTCGCTATCCGGTCGAGCATGTTCTATCCTACTACTAAAATAATAATGAATTTTGTTTACTGAAATAAAAACATTTGATATTGAAATGCTGTCTCCCATTATTTAGATTAGGGAAGTCAAAAAAAAAATCATATGTATGCATTGCAATGCATGGGATCCAAGACAGAAGGCTAGACCCCGCCGGGATCTAGCCCAGGCGTCACTGATTGAGCTCTTGTCTATTCTGGACGCCGCTGTAGATCCTGGCTCTAACAGGAATCACAGTGTTGGGAAAGTGGGTGGGAATAAAAAAAAAAAAGGATAGTATTTAAACGTGCATCAAAAAAGTCTAACCTAACCTAACCAAAATACTGACTTAGCGACAAAATTACTGATTTGGTCAGCTAATAAATACAAAATCAAAAATTTTTCTGCTCGATTAGTAATTTTGCTGCTCAACTTAGTATTTTTAGGCGCTCAACTTATTGTATTCCAAAAAAAATAGTTTGAAACTGTTGTTGCGGATGATGAGGGCGGAGGTCGTGTGAGCGTGGAGTATGTGGGTATACTGACCGCCAGTATCTTCTCTTTCTCCTGCTTCCTCTTCTCCTCGCGTCGCGCGGCGGCCAGCTCCTGCCTGGCAGCGTGTGCCCCGCGCTGCCACGCCTCCACCACCTTCTGGCGACGCTTCTCGCACTTCGCCAGGGCCTGCACACACCGTTCTTTGTAGGTAATGTCTAATCTACAAGCGGCTTATTCCTAATATTTTAACTATGGCGACAATGCGGGGAAATTAAAAAAAAAAACTATTTTTTCATTTCTATATAAAATAGACAGTTTTGTGCTTTGAGAAGGAGAAAAAATATTTTTCAATTCCCCCGTAAAAGTTGTTCATATTGATGAGCCCAATAACGTTTCTAAGACCATTGCTCGGGGTCCTCTTCACTATCATCTGCTACATGATGTCCACTGCTGGACGTAGATCTCCTCCCAATGATACATTGGCAATAATCGTCACGCTTGGTCGGCGGGTTGGCGATCGCAGTGGTGTTGTAGTTTAACTCATAGAGAGCGGTTAGTCGGTCTCTGGAGAGTTCCCTCGATCGCCTCTTAACCCACGACGGAAAAAGTTGGATTAGGATGGTGACACATGTATTCTATTCGCCGTCACCACACCACATTTTACACGCCATATAAACCTTGGAAAATTTTAAATTTATATCTTGGTAGTACTGTTTTGGTGGTTTTATTAACAAGGAACGAATTTAACGTCGTATATTGCTTGGAAAAAGAAAGTATGTGGGTGCTACGTGACTTCTGGCACATCTAGTTATTTTTGGTTTGACAGTACTGTACGTATACTATGAAACATACACACTTCAAAAGAGTCTAGGACATTTTTATCTCTAAAAGAAAATCAAATTTATTTAAATTAAATCTAATCTTCTGGATTGGTCTCCTACCTAATTCCCCATGCCTGTATCAATGACTTATCACCACATTTTGAATAAATTATGAATGAATTCAGTTTATGTAAAATATATTCTTGATTGTAATCTTCTAAAATGTACTTGATCCCTAGACACTTTTGATACGTGTAGAAGCAACGTGTCAGTATTCCGGTACAATGACGGACCTCTTTACTGAGTCGTATCTTCTTGGCCTTGTCCACGAGGTGTAGCAAGAGTTGCAGCAGTGGCCTGGCCGCGTCCACCCCCCCGGCCCCTCCCCCGGCCCCGCCCCCGGCCCCGCTCCCGTCCAGCGAGAGCGCGGCGAGGAGCACTCGCTCTACTTCCGGGGGCTTCGTTGCTCCTTGATCTCTGAAAATTATATCATTATTCCATATTTAACGCACACGCCGAGGAGGTCGACATCACTATATCGCACAGTCAGAACAAAACGAACACAAAACAAAACGTGTAATTTTATTGAATTGAACCTTAACACAAAAGATACAAAACTTAAAATTACAAAATCGCCATGTTGCGTATCGAGTAGCAGCATTGTAGCAGTCGCTATTATGTACCTACATATATGGTCGAGAAGCATAATATTGTCAACTTTGGGCAGATTTCGGCCACTTGAAGGTCGTGAAACTTTCGGTCTTCAAGTTTCATGTCTAAAAAGACTGCGATGAAAATATTGGAAGAAAACTCAATGCAACTGAATGAATATAAAGAGATTATCAACCGACGACGCAAGCAAACCACAACAACAAACAACGACTGTGTTTACGAGGATTGACATGGTATTGACATTACACTGACAGTTTTAGTTTTAGTAAGGAACCAAAGAGTTTGAGCCACGATGACGTCATCGGTTACATCGGTCACTTACGCTCTTCCGGAATAAGCAGGTTTTATAAGTTAAAATTATGAATGATATTCAAAGAAGAATTACACTAACTTTTCGTATAGTTTCATGATATGTAATAAAAAATACTCTTGGAAAAAAATGAAACGTTGTCAATTGAGTACCTCTTCCTTACTTTTCTATTGGAAGTCGATTAAAAAATATACTCACTCCATCTGCTTAACGCCGCAATATCTATCGCTGATGTGTATGTACTGTATGTGTTTGTGGTAGAGGGTGAGGGCCTGCGTGACGCGCGAGTCCAGCATCGCAGACGTCGCCTCCGCGGACTCGGACAGGACCGACAGCGACGCGGGCAGGTTGTGCTTGTCTCCAGGCCGACGTTCCGGACAGAACACGCTCTGCGGGAATGAAAACAATATACAACATTACAGGATCGAACCTGCGACAGGGGCAAAAATTTTGGGCCTTATTAATAATTACTACTGCTCCTGGAGCGTCTGTGGTCCAGTTGGTCGGATACTTGACTTGTAACCGGGAGGTCCCGGGTTCGAGTCCGGCTACTGGACGTGTACCAATGGGACTCTTTTTCAAAGCCTATGTACGCAACGCAACACTCGTACGGTGAAGGACAACATCGTGATGAAACCCGCACACCACAAGGTGTGTGAACCCTATAACGGCGATGGGCTCACCCTCTGTCACGTTGGGTCAAAATACGCTTGGTGAACCGTGGGTACTTGCTTTAGCAAGTGCCTCTGCCTACCCCTCTTTGGGATTAAAGGCGTGAAGTGTATTTTTTTTTTTTTTACTACTGCTCTGTAGAAAGTGCTCTGTCGCCTCGCAGAGACCACCATGCCGGAATAGATGTGCTGAGGTGGTGACGCGTGTATTCTATTCGCCGTCACCACCCGGCTAACACTATTAATGTTGTGACGACCGGGGGTCGAGAAACGAATAGAATGCCGCAGAAGTGCGTCGAACATTCGAGAGGCCTAAAGAACATTCCAGTATCCAAGTCATTCCAATAAAGAGCGACGATCAAGTCTGCGGGACAGTTTCAACTAAACAGCGATACAGTGAACATCAAGAGAGAAAACTAAAGTGAGCTGACAAGTGATTGTGCGATTGTAAAAGTGTTAAATAACGGTTTTACTTTAACTATTGTAATTAGTTTGTGTAATTTCAGTGCCGAAATAAAGTGTAATTCTTGATTATCGTAATAGTGTAATTTTCTATCCATACCCACCCCCCAACGTACGTAACAATATGCTAGTAGTATTATGTCTGTTTTTGCCAACTTATACGAACTGTCATACATTTCAGATAGTGACACAATAGATGGCGCTACTGGTTTATTAATATAGTTTGTTTTGGTATATTTCTAACAAGTTCTAGGTACAAAATCGATTACAAAAAAGGGGCCTCTGTAAACAAAATGTTGGCTAAAAAAAAACAGCGGCTTATAAATAGATAGAATTTGACATTGTAGTTCAAAGTTCGTTACCCATATTATTTGCAGTGGCAACACCCTACCAGGTTTTGTTCCTACATAACTGAATATTGTTCACCGGGTGTGTAGGCGCGAATATTAATCAAAGACAAGCTCGAGCTTACTTTTGTTATTTTACTCGACGTTTCGACGCAGTTGCATGCGTCGTGGTCACGAGTAGACTAGAGTGCGGCGGCTACGACGTTCCCAGGTTTAAACTACACTCAAACCC
>SJJU01072489.1:0-20838 GCA_012932125.1 Conopomorpha cramerella
GCTGGTTTTGAAACGTTCACAAACGAGAAGATCATCGTGTCTAAAATGAGCCAAGTGGCAGAATGTATCTGGACGTGGAACAGTTCATAATTGTGTTGAATGTAAAGTACGGGGTGGGTTGAGTGTATATAATGTCCGTCCAGGAGGCCGAGCCCGCGTCTGGAGCCCCGCGGCTTCACCCACCACGGAGCGTCAGCCAATCCTACGCGCGAATGGAAATTATTTACTTTAAGCTTCATTCAACACTGTCAACTTCAATTCGATAATGTGAAACAATGGAATAACTAATATATTATTTTATTTATTTATTATTTGTAATATTTATACTTAGTATCTTAAGCTTAAGAGGATTTGTAAAATTAAGTTTACAAGCAATTATATTGATAGGTAGAATAGGGATGAAAAGATTAATTTGATAGTGATCCACGATATTACAAACATTAAATCAGCTAAGTATTCTAAGATAAAAGCTCAATAGCAAAGCACGAGTACACGAAGTGACTATAGATAGCTACATAGTATAATTCACTAGGTACATAGATAAAAGAAAATGTTCTTGACTAGTAAATACCGCTCGCACCTCGTCCGCTCACAACTATGAAGATTAGGCGCGATGAGATCGTTGACTGATACTGACAAACAACAACTAGGTACTCAGTTGCTGTAGTGACGTTCTAGTCTATCTTCGATCTGTACTCTCAAGGTACCGAGTTAGACAGAAAAGATTAGACCATATTTGCAATAAGGCCGAAGAGATAATTATTCCTGTAAGTAATGTCTAATGTCCCAATAATTTATTCACAAATTGTACTAAAAATAGAACAGGCAAAGATTTTTTTGTGATGATCTAGTATCAGTCAAATGTAAAAAATAAATTACCACTGCTGGGAGCTTTCTTTAAAATCAAATGGTCCATGAATGAAAAAACGTTAAGCAATGTAGCGAAAAATATAAAGGCAGTTGCTATTGCACTGGAATGAAAGTGTTAAAATCCTGAACTTTTTTTGTTTAAGTAGGTAATTCATACGAGATTTTCAAAACATACCTGTGAATAAATGAACGTCAACTATTCTGTCGAGTATCAGAACAGCAGCGAGCATTAAAGTCGATTACTGTCCGTTTCCAAATTCGGAAAACTATCTGTTAGCTGATTACGAATATGGCAGAACTTAACGTAACGTCAAACGACAAAAAGTGTGATATCCTTACGTGTAGTTTAGGATATTGGAAGCGGACATTTAAAGCATATTAATACTAATAGGATAACATTTATAGTTCGGCTGTCTAGAATGAAAATAAAGTAAGAAAATTTTTCGAAAAATAAAATTACCTATTTATGAGGTATGTCAAATTGTCACCCTACAAATTGTAGTAAATTAATCTATTTTCTGACACTCTTAAAAAAACACAAAAAGTGCTACCGACTATGTTTTGTATTAAGGCAGCCGAACCATATAATGATGAATAAAGAATGAATCCTCCGAAATACGAAGTATGCATGTGGTTACATGGATAATGCACGGCAGTAGGGTACTAATTGTTATAAACATTGTATGTTAACATTAGATAGTATACCGAGTAGAGTCGCGGCAGTTAATACCTGTCCAGAAATATAACATGGGAGAAGAATACTACTAATGTGATAATATGGAAGTTTCTTTAAAAAAAAAATCTGTCAAAGATAGTTTAAAACGAAAGAGATACAACATTATTCTGTAATTGTTCGTCTTCGGACTGCATGATTTTTTTTTAAACTCCTCTTTCAATAGTTATAAAATCATCAAGATTGACATCTACTTAGTGTTGATAATTTCAGCTCTAAATTAAGTATTCTAAAATTGGTGAGGATGTTTTCAGTTAAAAAAATACCTTCTTATCAAAAAAAAATAGTTACAAGTAAAATTGGTTGCAGTCACTTGATGACGCCCGGGAAATTAATAACATGTGATGAAGACAAACTATTGTTTAATTTCCTGCGTATATTTTTTTATTGGTAAGACGGTTAGTGTACTAACATTTCCAGGGACACATGCGGCTTGTACAAAGAATTACAATAAAACTTATTATGTTTTTGTAGTTAAGTGTCCCCTTCTACAAAGAATAATACTACAATTCAAGCTAATATGATCCTTGTTGGTGAAACCGTAGATCAGTGCTTAGTCTTAAATGACGTCGAAGCTGTAAGAGTTATATTTCTGGGCAAGATTAACAAGCTATACATGTACACACCACTTGCACTGTTAGTTCCTGATTATAGTTTTACTTCAGTAATGTATAGATACTTTTAACTGTATAATTTCTAAGGTGGCCTATTGCGCCGAAATGTCGCTCGCAACATCACGGCAGTTTATACTCGCCAATGAGGTATTTTTGAACTCATTTTCCTCCGACATGACATAGAGGTCACTACTAGTTTCTGTGTCGATTGTCAATCAGACGTTTACAGCTAAAGACGAAGTGACATTTCTTTCAATATTGATTGAAGTTGTTGCAAAAAGTTTCGGTCAAAGAGGGTTTGATTGATGAATGACATAGAACGCCGTAGCGAAATCTTTTGACTACTTTTGAGAAAAAAGCAAACTAAATTAAAAATAAAATGCCTCATTATGAGCCGCTTTTTTGTATGAATCGGTCTAGACAAACATGTTTAGAATACTTATGTACATCCAATTGCATTTATCTTACAATGTTTGTTTTACAAAGCCATTCACAAGGAAACAAGTATGTGACTCAAATGTTACTAAATAACTACTTAGGCTTTTACAAGAGTATGAAGCTGTACGATTCAGTTATCTACATTATGCTGACAAATCATCGTGAATAGCGACCTAGAGTGAATTCAGAATCTGTAAAAAAAATATAATGATCTGTTAATAAAAAAGTTCCAATTATGAAAAATATCACATTTGTTTTTTTTTTCTGTTGCCCACCGCATATTTAGGTAGCAAAGGGTACATAACGTACGACCGGGCAGATTTAGAAACAGATACGTGGTTGTCATTATTAAATTGGGCCATTTATTATGACATTTTTGATCGCCCACCGAAGTATGTTGGGTCACACTCGTTTAATATGTAAAGTGGTGAGTCTGTTGCGCGCGATATCTCAGCGCAGATCTGTGGCCGCCGCCGTCGCCGCCGCCACTTCTGCCGCTCTGGTGGTGGTCGTCTGATTTATTGAGGGAAACTAGGGCCCAGTTGTTCTCTGCCCGCCGGTCACCGGTTGGGGTGGAGGTCGTGGACGGGCCCTGTGTGTGCGTGTCGCGCTGCCGTCGTCACTGGCGGTTTGTTTGTAACGCGCGGTCACGTGACGCCGCCGCGGCGCTCGCTATGCTGAGGAGTTATGCTGTTTTAATTATACCACTAAGAAGGCAAAACGACCGGTGGGTGGTCCCAGGTGACGGATGTTGCTCTCGCACAACTGTTTGGAACAAATTATTATTGTGGACGCTAGTACAGTAAATTAATTTTCGTATGGGTAGATAGCTAACTGGTATATTTACTGCTAGCTGCGATGGATACTTCAACATTGGTGTTTGAACACGGCCCATAACTATTGGCGTACTACACTTACGAGCAAGGAAATCGACTCAGTTTACTACTGCAACCAATAATACTAATACACTGAGTCGATTTCGTTGCTCGCGAGTGTAGTGTTACAGTTCTTATAAGGTAAATGAAGGAATAAGTTATTAGGTCAATACTTAGACTGGTTTGTCGGTTTAGCGCACATTTGACCAAATTTTGATATATTTACTAGCAGTGGACTAGCGCTGTCCTTTATGTCGCCACGGTGGTTTACCACGGCAAGTCTTTTGTGGATTTCTCATCGAGACCTTTGTCGGAACTGAGCCGAATTTTAACCCCGCCAGACCAAACGTAAAAGAATCATCAAAATCGGTTTACTCAGCTCAAAGTTTTGAGATAACAGACATGAAAAAATCTTACCATCGAAATGAGAATCTCCTCCTTTTTTGAAGTCGGTTAAAAATAACGATGTCAGGCAACAAGCCGCTGGACACAAAGTGGTGATGGGGTGGTCGAGTTCACGCATCCGGGACTGAGAAGCGTAGATCGGGAGCCGAGCGGAAACCGGAGATGAGGCTGGCCGCCTGGACACTGGCGGGGTCATCTCGGAATGTCTTGGGATAGACTTGTGTAGCTGACGAATTGAGGGAGGCATTATCTAGCAGCATTGTCCAGTGCACGCTAGATAAACCTATTTTATAAATATGAATGAATGTTCGTTAGTCTCGCTAAAAGGAAGTTTTTATGTTCGTTACCTCAAAGCTTTTACTGGGTGAACCGATATGGATGATTCCTTTTTTTTTGTTTGAATGCTGGTGCTTTCCGTTTGGTACCATGGAAATTTGGTTCATCCACCCATAACAAAAGTCTTAATAGTTTACTGGTTGAAGTCGTTTCATAAAGTCCTAGTCAATTATCCTTATAGCGCAAACACAACAGTAGGCAAATTAAGACAATTATGGATTCATCGATGAACCGTAACACAATGAATTGCTCAATAAATAAACCGGAATGCCAAATATGTACCTATAACCATACATGTTTGCTACTATTGTACAGGAATTCATCCTGGATTCCTCTCGGTCCTCTCTCCCCACTGTTTTTAGTACTTCATGGAAAATATGTAGCGGTCGATGATTATTTTGTCTGGATAGACTCTCAACTCATCGCGGCGAGAATTATAAACTGCCCATAAATGAACCCCTAGCAATGGTTTTAGAAACGTTGTTGCACAATATGAACAACTTTTACTATGGCGAGAATGCGCGGAAAGGAGCAAATTTTTAAAAAGTTATCTCCGGAGGCAAAAAAAACTATTTTGTATGGAGATGTTTTTTTTTAATTCCCCGCATTGTCGCTTCCTGGCCTTTTAGACTCTTTTCTTCAACTTTTGAATTCAGCATTATTTAAAATATCTCGTAGCCACTTACGATTGACTAAGATATAATACGTCACGCCGGTTACCCGGAGGTAGGCAGATATTCCGGACCTAGGAGTACTTGTGTACCTAAAAGTTGCGTTTTCGCCATTTTATCCATAGCTTCGGGCTGTCTGTCGCTATGTATGCTTAGAGCTTTAAAACTACAAGTCATTGTTACAATTTAGTTCAACGCTTGACGTATCAAAATATTGATAATCCGATAATTGTGAACACAAACCTATGTGTGTTGCTCTGTTACTGATTGTACGACCTGGTTATTTTAAATGATGTTCATTTAAACATTACTGAATTGCCTCACTTGATCATAATATATGTAATATGCTATTTATATGATGCGGCAAGTGAGTATATATTTTAACATAATATATAAGTCACGTTTGTAATCTCAGAGACAGAAACATAGGATCACATATATGTAGGTAGTCACATTTATGCATATGTGTTATAGTTACAAGTTGCTAGCTCAATTAATTATTAGCTTAGCTTGAATAAGCTTTATTATAGATCTCCAAAACCCATAGTCATCCTACGACAGGAAGAAAGACAGCTGATTCATTCTATTTATTTACATCCAGCTTCGTATATACACCTACATTAAATAACAAAATACTTACTAAAAAGTGTGACAATAAGCGAGGTAACGGTCTGCATATTACTACGAATAACGAATTTAACATTCAGTTTCGGGTAGAAGGAGCTGGATAAATACACTTACAGCGGAATCTGCTAAGAAAGTCAACGACTTGCCAACAATCTTGTTAGAAACCTTATGGACACTGCTCCGCGCAAATCTCATAAATTAAACATTAGCAATGAAACTTTGCGAATTTGGTATTCGGCTGTAATTTACACCAAGTTATAATTATTATGGCAGGTTAACACGCCTCTTGCTTTACTTCACTGTTTACAAACCATTAAACCTACTTAAATTTACTAACACTAAAATTCACTGGAACGAGCTGTATGTAGGTAATGGTATTTTTTAAGTAATTTTTTTCGTTACTCGAACATAAATCGTGTAAGTACTGTACTTAGTATTATTTAAGTACCTAGACATATTCTTTCGCGATGATAGCTGCAAATAAATGGTAATAATATACTCAAAGTTCTATAAAAGCCAGTATTCAACTGTTTTTTTTTTTGTGTTATCTCCAATAAATTACGTTTGGTTATTACTTTATTTCTCTTGAAAATAATGAAAACTATCTAGAAAAAACTAACTTACCTAGTCATAAAGCTGTAATAAAATTCTTACCGAGCTCTTCCCGTGTTGTTTTTCTTTATCATCAACGTCAAGATAATATGAAATATAGTAAGTATTTTATTACGTAATATTATAACTTGGCACAAATAATACCGTCATAATGACTTTTTACCCGCTACCCGTGTTCAATGTTGCGTATAGAGGCGGCGGCTGCAGCGGCGGAGAGAAGTTTCCAGAAACCATGATGAAAAAAAAATTACCCTGGATGGTAATGGTGCATCGGTCCAATGGCAAAATGTGTCATTTGTAGCTGAGTTTAACCACGCCAAGTGTCGTGTCGTTCGTTGTTGTCTTTTGATGCAGCTCGAGTTGTTTTTTTTTTACATTCTCAGAGATTTTTGATAGATTGTTTTTAAAAATGTGGGTAGAATAATTTCCATGGAAGTGACTAATATATCTACTTATGGGTACTACACTTACTAGATAAATATAGAATTATATAGACTCGTAAATTAGATAGCTCAGAAATTACTGGACTGGTTTTAAAAAATCTTTGAACATTAGGAAGCTATGCTAATACTAGATATTATCAGCAGTACTAAAACCCAAGGTGTAAAAAATACTGAAAATAACATCGCGTGTCTTCGCGGAGAGTCTTAGTAATGCAAGGTGCATTACTAAGACGTTTTAATAGTACCTAAATTACGTTTTACGTTTTAATAGTACCTAAATTACGTTTTACGTTTTAATAGTACCCTAAATTACGTTTTACGTTTTAATAGTACCTAAATTCTCCGTCATTTCAGTAGTGCCATTATCAGATTTACGGCATTAAAATCTCATAGGGACAGACACTGGGAAGCGACTAACGTTAGTGATTTTCGGTAGGTAAAGACGTTCTATAATCATGCGTATAATAAGTTATTTTAATAACTCCTTTAATTGAAGAGGTCTATGTCTAGCAGTGGACAAGTATGGGTTCATCATCATCATCGTCATCATCAGCCCATATTTGTCCACTGCTGGACATAGGCCTCTTCAATTAAATGAATTATTTAAATAACTTATTATACGCATGATTATAGAACGTCTTTACCTACCGAAAATCACTAACGTTAGTCATTAGTATGCGTTGTTGATGATGATTCATACAGAATTGATATACCTACTTTAGAGTATGAGCTTGGAACTTGTCTTCTATACCAATACTTTAAAGAGGGAATGTATGTATTTTTTGTTAATTGTTTGTTTGAATTGAATTCACTCCTTTCCACGGGAACGAAAAAACGCGACTAACACCGCGCGGTACAGCTAGTATAAAAGCACAACTCTATACATCTCACTAATTTGCATTGATATCCGAACTTACTAAAGACTGTCTTCCAGTGCAAGGGTTAATATAATCAAGCGATATACTTCATTATTGACATCTCGTAGTCTAGCTGCTACATTAAATGAGCTGGAATACTACAAAGTGAAATTAATTGCGCGAGCATTTGCAACTGTGAAACGGCACAACTGACTGACAATAACTGTGCTCAAAATAATTAGGTGTATTCATTTATGTACCAGCAGATATTCCACTGTGCTGGCATGGAATTCATATTAATTAGGTTCAGCTACAAATAGGACTGTCGATATTCGGGGTCTATAAGGGTATTATTTTACTTGCCTACATTTTAAACTCTAAAATGCTTTTATAGGTCCTAATTTTCAGGCTAGAAGTGACAGTCAGACTGAGTGACACTATAGTCTATTCATTATCTCCAGAGAAATTATGTAAACAACAAAACCAGCGGTTTTCAAAGTTTTTGAATTGTCAATTTACTCTACGTACCTAGCTATGTACTTACTAAGTTTATTACATAGCCTTAAAATCAGTAAAAATAAAAGAAACAATAAGTGAAATTCAAAAGTAGCTTATTTATACCCATCTGATGATTTTCAGATCGTTACGAGTCGACTATTGTATTCTCCTAAAGAAAACATACTCCGTTTGTGTTCTAATTGGATTTTTAAGGACTTTTAATTTACGAAGCGAGAAAAACACAACTTTCCTCAGTTTAGTACCTACCTATTAAGATTCCCAAAAGCGGAATGTGACCACCCGGTGTTACTCATTTTTTCATGTCAAAAATTTTGAAGTTTCCGTTTTTGCAAGTTTTGTTTTTTTGCATTGCATTGCCGGTTGATATATTTCTATACGCCTTATTTGACAGGAATAGCTTTAGTACGGCTACTGCGAATACGTTATGTGTGTGATGTTCGGCCGCCGCAAACACATGTAGCTGATCTCGATTTGGGTCACACATGGCGCCATGGATGATGAAAAAAAAATGCCAACACCTATGCTTCATTTATTTACATTTTTTCCCCTATACATACTTATACCACTTGATGTTACAAAGCTTAACATACAATACGTTAGTGATGGCGGATCTTCCCCTAGATGATTGTGAAACGAATGTGGACCATTAGTGATCATCTTCACTACCACTATGATTATATAGATTGTTGCGCTAGTTAGCAACGAAGCTTGTAATATTCAAGCGAATGCATCAATGTACGAATCCACAACAGTAACAGTCATCGTCCTCGTTTCACGATTACGGTGTCACTGTTACTTTCAGTCATAGTTTTGAAAATAGTGTAGGGAGTTAGGTTTTAAGTACATTGCTGTGCAGTATCAGACAATACTTGTACAGAGTTTTACAAGACATATTTAGACATACTGATACTACACTGCAGAGGCATGCACTGCCTTTTACGACAAGGTAGGCAACAATCCCCAAGGATTGATACCTATGTATAGGTAACATGTCTTTACGAATTATAGGTACCTACATATCTACTAACCCACAAAACACAGGACCTTGGTCAGCCACTGTCGTGAGTACAACAAAAAAGTTCTAGCAATAACTCTATTATTAGGTCGGTTAGCCAAAATATTAAGGTAGTCAGTGTCTTTTTGCCTATATGGTGTGCACGCTACTGCTATACTGTTCTTTAGAAAAGGTAGAATACCCGTGTAAAATTATCCCAGAATCGGTACTGTACTAATCACCTTTATTCACCTATATTCTACAGGTCAGATTATAAGGTTGTATTCATAAACTAGTTTCGTTTATAAATTATTCTTACATGTTTTTAGCTTTTAAAGTAAGAATTCTAAAATGAATAGACATTGATGTATCAATATGTGCCAACGTACCTTGCACCAATTCAATAAATACAAATTGCGTTACTGGACTTTTACGTACCTATCCTTCGACATGGAAAAACTAAAACGCTTAGGTAGATCTGATTTCGGTGCATATTTGTGAACTGATTTTGTCTCGTTGTCCTTTTATTAATTTAGCTGCAGTCAGATAAAATCTAAATCACAATATTTTGGAGAGGGCGGCGAGTGGCGATGGCCCCGATAGTGTTGTCAGCCAAGTCAATGAATCAAACATAATTGATCACCCATCGTCATCGCTTCGCCATCCAGTTTTATCAATCCTTCCTTACACTTGTTTTTGTCAATTCCATCATTCCTTTATTTTTTTTTTCTTAAAATGTTACCCACGACGACGTGTTGTATGAATGAACACGGAAATGATTCTCGTTTTTTATTGAGTGCGTACCAAAACTAACTTTTTCTTGCGAAGTTTGTGGTTGATATTATCTATCTATCGTTGGGATGGATGGACAGGAAATACAAAATGCTGAGTTAAGGTTTTTTACATTTAGGTATGCTCACCGTAACCTGGCATCGTTTATCATACGCTCAATGGCAACGGAATCAGTGTTAGCAGACACTAAGCTACGTATATGAGGGAGGTAACTTGGGTACTTCATCATCATCATTAGCCCATACTTGTCCACTGCTGGACATAGGCCTTGGGTACTTACCTACTAAAAAATATTTTATCCATCAGCAGCACTCATTTAAGCTGAGGAAAAATTAAACACGCCTCCGTTGTTGAGTAAACAAAGTAATTTGAAAGCCACAACATCCGATCGCGGAATTAGAGATGTTTTTGATGATTATCAGAAAAACACACATCCCCGTTGAGTCCCAGGGGAATAAAAATACGCAATAAAGTCTATTACGAAAAATCCGTGGCGAACAAACATGTTAAATCATGTAAAAACAAATAATCGGTGGTACAATAAAGGGCTCGATGTCGGGGCGCGTGCCGCGCACGCTCCGCCCGCGGCGCGCTCGGCGGCGGCGGCGCGCACCGCGGCGGCGGCGGCGGGGGCTGCAGAAAGCTGACACGGCATACAAACTATGAAAGCGTCCTGTTGCAGAAAGCCGACAGGCTCGCCTAATGAGCACGCGGCTTGCAAGGGGCACTGGATGAGCGTGAAATCTCAGTCGCAAAAGGAGCACCCTCACTGAGTCTCGGCTCCGGTACCCTCACTCACCTTACCCTCATAGGAATTAGTATGATATTTGAACGGCCTATTATCAGTTAGATGAAGTAAGAAGTACAAGTTTATACTTGGTTCCGGAAAATTAGGCATTTCAACAGAAACACCGTAATGCGAGCTCAATGCGAAAGCGAAGTCCGATGCTGCGTAGCATCTTTACATTGTAATTTCTGTTAGTTCAGTATCCGTATCATTTTTGTTAGATTTGTGGAAAATGTGGAATATCGCTCAATGCTAAGTCTATCAAAATATAGATAAAGAGAAACAAAGGCTTTTAAGCGCAGACATATCCATCGGAAATATTAATGACAAACGCAATAAGACAACCCGGTGTTGTTTATTTATTGATACGTATTAATGGCACAAATTGCTAGCTGATTCATAGCCTGAATAAACCTAAATGTCACATAGTCGGTTCCTACGACATGCCTTCTATTTACATCCCAGATAAATTTGGGATAATTATTGGCATCACGTAGTAACGGGTAATAGGTACATAAAAAGTAAATAAATGAAATATGACATGTTTATATTGATCGAATTACATATCTGAAGATCAGCGAGTGGCACGCGATCATTATTCTCCCACTAGCAGTGGGAGGCACTGTTGGCAGGATAGTCGGGTAATCCGTGAGCCGCCAGGACAATGCTTAGATCCGATTACACGGCTCCCACATGCATACTTAGAGAGGCTGTTATTGCAGGTACAATAAAAGCCACTATAATAGCCACGTGGCGAAAAATAATAAAGTTGGTAAAAAGGTCGGTTAATGAAGAGGGGCACGCGTATAGCGCGTGGCGTGGCGGCGGCGCGGCCGCGGCGCTCGTGTGCGCCGGCCCTAATGATGCGCGCCCTCCTGCGCCTCTCTATGTGCAAGCTTTCAAATCCCGGCTCGTACGTGCTCTCGGGATTCGTTTTCACAAATTGTTTTGTCACGTGTTTCCTGAACCACTTGAGCCCCGTGCACTGGGGGCGTGTGGGTCATTGGGTCGACGTCGTCTTGCTGCTAGTTCCGACGTGCCTTCAATTATAAATCTAGATCATTTCGTTCCCACCAATTTCAACACCGTGAGACTGAATATACTTATGTCAAACATTTTAATGTAATCATATAAAATATCTGACCATTATGAATCGTCGCTCGAGTCCATTAATCAAATACCTCGGGCATAGCACCATACATCAGGTGCGGCCGATGCTTGAGATGTCCACACTTTACCCTTTTTACCTTTTTTTTTGGAGGTACGTATAAACGGACATTTTGTTCGGCCGCTGCGTTGGCAGTATCGGGTCTATCTGGTGCGCAGGCGCTGCGTTTTTGTTGTTACAAAAAAGGATTGTAAGGCGTAGTGACAGGTCCCTGATAGGCATTCACACGTGAGGTGAGCGGTGATAAGCTCGCTGCCCTCGCTCTCCTTCAGCCGTACATTTGATAATACGTTTCCGTTTCCCGATTAGATTAATTGAATTCGGGGCGTTGGGGAAAGGGGTCGCTGTACTCGACAGAAAAAAGAAATACTAGGTACTTATAAAACCGTCAGGCAACTATCGCTTATGAAGACGCAACACCAATATAAAACGTTACAAATATACGCGGACTAAAGGCTACCATAACACGTAGTAAAGGTTCAAAACATCAAAAGCCAGTAGGGGAGTTTGTGAAAAATACCGACTTTTTTTTAAAGATTGTAGTCAACAAGTAGTTAACAATGGGCTTTGTAAAATTTATAATACTTCTTTATTTGCTAACTTTTCAACCCCTGTTCCTCATTGTTTCCACCCCAAATATTTATTTTAGTTTTGCAGCGTGACCGGTGTATTTGTGATTATTTGTCTTGGTGTTGCCACTGCATGTTGATATATTGCTCGAAAGGGCGTATGTCGTTGTGTTGTTTGCGTTGAGATTATTGTTTGCACGTCATTATTGGCCACTGAACAAAATGTACTAATGAATCGCATTATATCGCTGTTGCTGATGAATAAATTTAAAGCGAATAATTGTTTACATTCCTATCGGCAAAATTTGTCCCAAAATGAATTTAGGTAAGTTTGTAGTCAGGTGGCGATCACCATAGATCAGCAATGGTCGCAGTGATACTGGGCACAACAGGGCCCTGCAGAGCCACACAACACAAAAAAAAATCACGGGTTACTACACTACAATCCTAAAGTCACATGTTAATTCCAGTGGCGGTCTTTTTACTTGCCAATAGATCCAGGTACCCCACAGCTCACACACGCTGGGTACTGCTACTATGATCATATTTATGAACACTTCCCAACCTCTCTCTGAAAAGGCAAAGGAAAATCACTTACGAAAAAAACTTTTTTTTCTGAGTTCTGGAACCACTAGGCACAACCTATGCAACTTCCAGTGCTTATGATAACTATTCACAATTGTTAACAGCAAATATGATATTATCCATGATTTTAACACATTTTATGTGATTAATTACCACGTACCTATAAATAATATTGTTAGTAATATAAAAACAAAACGTTGTAAATAAAATCTCAAATTGAGAAATCACCAAAATACATCTAAACCCTGCACAATCGTTACAAAGACCCCTCATCTTTTTCATCTCAAGACCGTTACAACATGGATACCATTTAACCGCGATGCATCTATTCCTCTTGAGAATAGGTGAATTATCCTACAGTTTATAAAAAAAAGTGTGTAATTGTTATAAGTTCGGTTGTTGTTATTAATAATTTGCGCCCCCCTTATGGCGGTGGTGTGGCAAAACTCGCGACATATGCCGCCCCTCGACCGGCGGCGACCCCGCGCCTATCTGATGGATCATTATCTCTAATCAAGCGTAAAAAGACGAACGAGTGTACACAATGCAACCTGCCAACAACTAGTACACACGATAATTCTATTAATTAGGGGCATCAGTTTAGAATCATAAGGCCAAGTTTGTTTTTATCACTATGAACAAGCGTTTGACCACCATCCTGCCTAATGTTAAACGGCGGTGTGGTCTTCGATGGGGCATACTTGTTCATTAGGTACCGTATTCACCGGCGACTTGAAGATCTTCAGACTGTACTGTGCAGGAAACACAGACTCCATGACATGTCAGTATTTTCGTATTTTGAAAAAGTCGTAACCCATTTCGAATGGCTAGGTAGGTATTTTTGTTGCTACTTGAATTGGTTGAGCGAGATTTTGGATCGGGAATGATCGTGAATTCATTACGAGTGAATTAAAGTTGGGAAGCCCAAGGAGGACGTTAGACTAAGCAGCCATTTGATTAGCCCCTTTCAGATTAGACTGATTTCGTCAAAATTCACTTTAATTAAACGAATGTGGGGGGAAAGGTATATTTTAAATACTAACTGCCTAATAGTTAATAAGGGTACCTAAGTAAAGTACCTATTTAAATTGTTTAATATATATTGATGTGCTAAAACTGTCGATAGAGTAAACTTAACAATATCTCGTAGGTTTTTATTCTATTCTATCACGTAAAGTTAAAAAATCGCTTCTAAAAATGTTATAAAAACGGTATCAATTACTCGTAGTTTCAGGAAGCGGCTCCGTGGGTCGGTTCACTAAACTTTCTTTGTACTTCGCCTCCAGCTACCCGTCACAGCTTACTATAATTCAACTAATGAAGTCATTGTCACTGCGGCCGCGGCGAGTAATTGTGCTATTCAATGCGCCTGCGTCGACGGTAACCCTTCCCTACAATTTTATGGTTTTTGCTAGCGATATGATAATCATCGTCGTGTTTGATATATGACTTGTCAATTTGTGTTTGCCGGCGCGGGACTGATGTGCATCGTTATTAGGTCCCGGCAACCCTCGCGCTGATGTCGCCCGGACCGCGGACCTGGCGAGACTACACCTGAGTGGTATCCTGCGTTTTACACGGTCGCTTAACAAGGATTACTTTGTCAGTTGAAAAGACCGGGCGAGGTGAGCGGGGGCGGCTTAGGACTGACGCCGGGTAAATTAGCAGGTGTGCACTGATCAGTATTGTATCGTTTCGAGTCAGCGAGTGTTGCACATTGGATGTAGGTTGAGGTAGAAGGGAGCGAGACAATGGACAGGGGATCTCCCCCTATTGATTTAGCGGGAGTCAAGCGTCAACAGCGACTTCAAACAGATTGAGAGTATAAGCCGGGCTCAGCTGCGTCGGTGCGCGCCCCTTTTGCACCTGATCCCTCGTGTGGGGCCATCTACCCGGAAAATTTTCAAATAATTGGCTCAAAATGCTCCGATTCCCTTTCATTATGGCCGATTACAAAGTAGCTAGGTACTACATTGATAATTAATAATAATTGTAACATAAAAAGTCCTGTTATGAAAAGTGTAAAGCGCAGGAGCGTGTAATTGAAATTGTTTTTTGGTACATCATATTAAAAGATTTAGGTCAATCAATCGTGCGAGACAGTACACATAATAATCATTATGTGCTTAACCTTTGTAGGATTACAACGTTTTACGTTAGGAATTATATGAAAAGTTGGGAATTACAACCGCATCTTCGTTGGGATAAAGGAATTTCATTACCTACAAACTCAAACTGTAGCCAGCAGCCCAGCTTAAATTTGTATTCTTGAAATCAACACATATCTATATACTATAAAATAACGTCACCCCCCGCTGCCCGTCCCCATGTATGCTTAGATTGTTAAAACTACGCATCTTTATACAAACGAAGGTTTATATGTACAATACATACATATAATATCAGGGAAACACTGTTTATCATGTGTATTGGCAAAACAATGTTTGCCGGGTCAGCTAGTACGTAATAATATACCTATCTAGAAAAACAACGACACCAATAATTTCAGAGAAACTACACCGGAATACGACGATAACTAATAATAAAAGGGACAAAGCAGTTAATGTTATTTAAGTACCTATTACCATTTTAATGTTGGAACAAGGTGTTTGTCATTGATGTCACCTTGGGTATGTGTAATGTTTGATTGATCTCGCATGCCGGTAAACACAGGACAGCGCCACCGCCGCGGCCCGACCTGGATGACATTGCGTGCCGCGAGTTGCCGCCACGGGTACGCCACGCAGCGCGGTGTCTACAGCACCCGCCATTACGCGACTCCCGTCTCAATAAAATCCCACTCTAAATGAGCCGGAGCTGTCTTTGCTGTCATTTGCAATCATTTGCCGCACAATAATGTCTGTCTTTAGCATTGCTTGTGCTTGGGATATCCTAATTTGTAACGAGTTTTGTTTCGTGTTAGAAAATTACCGGTCTGCTACTTTTGAGGCCATATACACGGTAGTATTAAGTTGTACGTCAACGTATTTATACTAATTCACCTTAATATTTGACAAATTTTACTGCAGGTGCAGGTTTACTTGTACACAGATATAGTGTAGGACGCTCTCAGGCAAAGTGGACTGATGATATGCGCTAGATGGCTGGCAGAAGCTAGATGCGAGATGACGAAAACAGATCACAGTGTCGTGCAACTGGAGAGGCCTATGTCCAGCAGTGGACAAGTATGGGCTGATAATGATGACACAGATATAATATTAGCGTCTGTGGTTCAGTTGGCCGGATACTTGACTTGTCACCGGAAGGTCGCGGGTTCGAGTCCGGCTACTGGACGTGTACCAATGGGACTCATTTTCAGAGCCTGTGTACGGAACGCTTCTACGTTGAAGGAAAATCGTGATGAAACCCGCAAAATGTGTGTACTCTAAAACGGCGATGGGCTCATCCCTGTCACGTTGGGTTAAATACGTTTGGTGAACCGTGGGCATTTGTTAGCAAATGCCTCTGCCTACTCCATTTTGGGATTAAAAGGCATGAAGTGTGATATGATGAGATATAATAAACTATTGCCTTGAGTATTAGGAAGGAAATCGGATTTCCACTTATCCCACCACTTGAGTCGACTGTACCTATGGGAATCTGGTTTAGTGACGGAGGACCTAGTACAATGGCCGACACCGCCCGCCGCTGTCTGCTCCGAGACCCTCCCTCCGTTTCTCCTTTTTTTTATCCGAATCCAAATCAAACGATACAAAGGGCACGTAAGACGCCACTAGTAGATACATATGTACAAACCGTACAATTTGAAAAGCGAGCTGTATAGGAGGAGTTGCCAAGTCACCCCGCGCCCTGTAATCACCGACCTCTCCAAATAATTTAATTCGTAGCTAACAAAAACTAACTGAACAACATGACGTAATTTTATTTGCTCTTGACGAGTGTGAAATGACCAGTTTAATACGGCGTTTGAGATAATAGAAGGCGCCTTCCGGACCGACCGCAGCATGACTCGGTGAAATATATTATAAAAATAACAAAATTATAACTATACTTGCGTCGCTGCCGCGTTGGGGCACTGTAATCAGCGGATCAGCCATGCGGCGGCGGCGGCGGCCGGCGGCGGCGGCAGCTCCTCGCAATGACAATAAATTATACAGAAAAAAAATCTGCTAAATTCTGAAATACTTTATTCAAACTAATTGATACGTAAGCGAAACATTTTTCAGTGAGCTTCTAAGAAAAAAGAACGTGCCAGATGTATTCCAGACTGAACAGTTTTCTAACAGAAAGTGTCTAGACTGTTGTGTCGACTGTTCAGTACTACTTGCTAACTTAAACCAACAAAATGCTTTTAAATTTTGCTTCTGATTCTGTTAACATAGAGTGCTTGAAACTTTTTACTAACTTGCTCGAAAAAGTGTGAAAATGTTAAAATGACGTTTATACAATTTCTACTACTCTTAGTAGAAATTGTATTTACAAAAAAGAAGAGAACCACTTTTAAATATAATTTTGTGCACCGATTTCTGTTTCGTTTCCTGTTTTGTTACCGACATTGTTCTTGGGTGCCAAATAAAAATTCATTTTGAGTTTAGAAATTAGAGTTAATTACCTATGAGTCAGTGTCATCCCCAGTAATCAGCCTGAGAAAAATCATTTTATTTCATTGATATTGATGATGGGATCAAGAGATGGAGGATGTAAACAAAATATAGAGTGTAAAACACAAAATTAGTTCCTAATTCTGGATTTTCCATGTAAGTAACTTTCTCAAATATATTCTTTATGAAAATTCTTAATTTAATATTTTTTTTTATTTTACCGAATGCCTCGTTGTCCAATCCAAGTTACAGTGTGTCGCATTTATCATAACAAAAGTCAAGTAAAACATTTTTTTTTAACCAAACCATAACTTGTATGCGACTGGCATTACTGTACATGGCCCACAAATATGTATTATTATAATCAGCGAGTATGAATGCCACTTACATCTCCAACCCCCTCCCTTAATACATTTATATAAAATATGTTAACAGTGGCGTGGGCGAGTATTGGTATTTTACTTATCTTTATATCTGGACCGATTTGGCTAATTTTGGTCTTGAATTATTAGTTTAAATGGTGTATTTCTTCCAATAGACGAGGTGCAAATCTTCCTACGGCAAAAGGAGTGTTTGCCGAGACACCTAATTGTAAATAATTTTAACTTGCATGCCGTGGCTACCTGTAACTGGTCGCACACCCTGATGTAAATGTTCATATGGTAAGTAAATTTAAGTTTAGTGTGCAACTGTTGGTGGTCCTGAAAAGAAAAGAAAAATCGTTTTGTAATGGACACAACTATCAGAGGGTTTCATACAATGTACATAATAAGTTTCGTACTGAATTTGTTAAGTAGGTAAGTACTTTTACGGGGGCAAAACTTTGAGAACAGATATTCAGTTATCACTTTTGATATCCAGTAGTTAGACGTTCAAAATCGATTTAAAAAGAGCCTAACAAACTCACACAAGCGATGGACGTTTCCAAAACGCTCTTCACCGACGTTTAGCTGACATCAAGTTAACATCGCAATGTTACTTACCTTGACTTTGGGTATTAACTTAAACTCAATTTATTCCGAAATAAAGTACTTTGAAGTACCCGGAACACATCAGACTAACTTAAAGGGGTTGAAATGACTTGAAATACACTAGAATTATTAGTTCGTGTTTCAGGCCCCATCTGATATTCTAATCATACAGGTATACGTATAAAACGACTTTTTGTGATTACGAAGTAACATCAACTAGACCTTAGCATGTACTTCTGTGCATGTTTGACTTAATTTACTACATCTTATATATAAAAATGAATTGCTGTTCGTTAGTCTCGCTAAAACTAGAGAACGACTGGACGGAATTGGATATTTTTGGTCTTGAATTATTCGCGGAAGTCCAGGGAAGGTTTGAAAGGTGTATTTCATCCAATACACGGGGTACAAAAGCGACTTCTTATGGCAAAACAAATGTTTGCCGGGACAGCTAGTTTTAAATATTTTTTTAAGGAAGCGCGCACTGACATGATATTAATAGTTTAAAATTTAAAACGGGTATTATAGCGCGAAAATTGACCATTCAGCTTACCTTCGTTGTTTGCCCGACGTTTCGACACAGTTACATGTGTCTTGGTCGGGAGCTGCTTTTCTTTGTTTAATTTTCGCGCTATAATACCCGTTTTAAATAATGTAAATTTTAAACTTTTAATATCATGTCAGTGCGCATTTCCTTCAAAAATGATTTAAAATGTTTTAAAGGTAGTAAAACACGTAAAACATGCAGTTTTAAACTTTTTGTTTTGACATACATACACTTCACGCCTATCTCCCAGAGGGGTAGGCAGAGACTACAGATCTCCATTTGTCACGGTCCTGACATACCCCTTTCGCTTCATCTACATTCATACATCTTTTCATACATGACCTCCGGTTTCGAGTACTTTTCACGCCACCTTCGGTCAGGACATCACCAATCTGGTCTGTATATGTCCTTCTGGGGCGACCTCTACTCACTCGGCCCATTACATCACCCATATAAATCTCTTTCGTCAATCGCCTTTCATTCGTTCTTTCTATATGCCCAAACCACCGAAGCATGCCCTTTTTGTTTTGAATGCATGTATATTGTATTAATACTATATATACGTATGGTACTTATATGCGAAAGTTTCGGTGGCTTTTTGGATATTTATTACTCTTTTACGTAAAAACGACTGAACGTATTTCTGTTTGTTGATATACGTATTTGTTTATTTTGTGCAGTGCGTACTATATATAAGTTTCAATTGAACTAATAAAGTAGCCATCGTAATAACAAATACGTATATACTATCCCGAAATTCCCAGGCAAACAGGATAAGCTGTGGTAGCATCGCTGGATATATGTATCTACTACAAAATCAATACCTCATATTATAATTTATTACTTTTATAAAATATGTCACAGATGGACAGATTATAGAAGTGTTATGAGTGGCTAAACCAATACTTTCTTTGCACCCTATACATTAGGGCCCTATATTGAATAAAATATTCACATTGTTTTTACCAATCAGGCCAACATAGGACGTTTTTGGTAACTGAGATACTAATAAATTACATTTGATTTTGCATCATTAGCAAGTACTGCACGTACATACCTACCTACCACTATTATGCTTACATAGATATCTTTATTAATAGAATACAATCGAATCCGGTTTTTTATTCTAACCCACCAGCTTCCTATTGGAAAGAAACTCTTTTGTAAAGCTTCATATCTATTTATAATGCGAGCGTAAAAAGAAACATAAAAAATAGTGGGAAAAGCGCAAGTAAGGCCAAGCATGAATGTTTCAATTGAGTTGTCAGATCTACAAGTAGCCGCTACTAGTCATTTATCAAAATGTAGTCGCTCGCAAACAAATCTCAGGGAAATATGACGTGGTATTACTAACTGGCCGCGCCGTCTGAGCTGTGATACGGTGGATGCGGCATTCCTATTTCTGAATGCGGGCGCCATGTACGTAATATTGGTACTTTTGTCTTGAAGTTTTATAAATAATGTATGTAAAAATTATAATTCGGTCATGGTTATACATTAGACATTATCGCGCATTCAATAAAAAAATACCCACAAAAAGTTAAAGTGGCAGTGGGCCGGCCATATTAGCCGTAGAGCCGATGACTGTTGGGGCAAACGAGTTCTCGAGTGGAGACCACTTCTTGGTAAACGGAGTGTAGGACATCGCGCAAGGTGGAAAGGCTGGCAAAAGTTGGATGCAACCACAGTGGCGTGCAATTGGAGAGGCCTATATCCAGCAGCGGACAAATATGGGCAAATGATGAAAGTTTGGGACAAGTTTTGGCCCAATATTAGCCAATCAACATAGCCTTACCGTTCCTTACTCCTTCTCTCCTGTGTGGCTTTTAAAAAAAGTTCGTCCTTTTTTATCATATGTTAATT
>SJJU01072492.1:0-14154 GCA_012932125.1 Conopomorpha cramerella
GTGACAAATGGAGATCTGTAGTCTCTGCCTACCCCTCTGGGAGACAGGCGTGAAGTGTATGTATGTATGTCAATTACAAGTCTACTTATTTTTGATCTGAGGTACAAACCAACCTACTCCCTAAGAGTTTCCCACCTTGATAATCACCTGTCTCTTTCACCCAAACACGATTAGAGCAGAACAGAATGCCAGCGAGATTTTTCCGAGTTCGTTAAATATCTGTTATGTCGGAGTGAAAAATGGTTACTCACTCACTTACCTGTTATTGACAAAGAAAATTAACAGGCGTTCGCTTCGAGTTATCAGGAGCGCCGACAACAAACCTTTTGCTAAACGTACCGTACCTAATTTGCCATGGAAAATTAAGCCTTATTACTAAAGCGATACGAATAAAATCTCAATTCACACTGAACACTCTGACCTTAATATCCGCATAGTTATGACTCTTGCATAATATCGACTCCGTTTTGACCTTTAACCTTATTGTTAGGTAGTTAAGGTCGCATTTGCGGTATCACGCTTTCTGCTATTGCACCTTTACGGCCCATACCTGCGATCGACGGTGGTACAGTCAGCATTAGGTTTTAATGTACAGAATTGTATGGAATAATTGTTGCTATTTTGTATTTAATAACTAGTTAGAATATGACATGAGTGAATGGATATTACGTCCATAACATAGCTAATGTGATCAAAGATTAAAGAGTGTATATTTTCTTTTTTTTATCATATCGTTTGACCACCATCCCACCAATACCTATTCACCCCAGTGACTTGAAGACCTTCAGACTGTACTGCGCAGGAAACACAGACTCCGGCAAGTCATTCCACATCCTTATCCTGTTCTTACATTACGTGTCCTACTAATAAACGCGGTATAACAATTCCACAGTTACACAAAGCTCAAAGTGTCTAGGGTTCAAGAACATTTTTAGCTCTTTAAAAAATCTAATTTATTTAAATCTTCTGGATTGGTCTCCTACCTAATTCCCCATGCCCGTATCAATGACTTATCACCACATTCTGAATAAATTATGAATGAATTCAGTTTTTGTTAAATATATTCTTGATTGAAATCTTCTATAGTACTTGATCCCTAGACACTTTTGATGTGTGCATTACACAACGCTAATTCAGGCTTAGATCAACCACACTTACGACATAAAACTGTTGGTAACTACCCACTGTCTATACACAGTATAGTTAATATGATGGGAAAATTGTGTTACCCAATACCAACTTACGAGGTTCTGCGTGTGAAACAAAGGCCCCGTATTCTGTACCTCGTCTCAAGCTCAAGCTATGCATTCGGCCCAGTTTCTGTCTAGACTAGACTATGAAACTCGTATTAAAGTCAGCATTCAAGTAACACTTGAGGGTTGTTTGTCTCTCTTACACAAATACAATTAGAACGATACAGACGTCATTTGAACAGAGATCTGCCGCCTTATAATCATCATCATCATCATCATCAGCCCATACTTGTCCTGGACATATGCCTCTCCAATTGCACGCCACTGTGATCTGTTTTCGACTTCTCGCATCGCTGGATGAAGAAGCTGTTCTGCCAGCCATCTTGCGTATATCATTAGTCCAACTTGCTTGAGGGCGTCCTATACTCCGTTTGCCGAGGTAGAGACAGAGAGATAGTCGGCCGCCTTATCAAGAGATGTTAATTCTTAAAGTAATATACTTAACGCTGTGTGAAAGAGACAGTGCTATACCACTCGTCATTCACACGCTATATTTGTCACACAGCGAGAACAATATATATATATAATATATATATAAAACTCAAGATCCTGACTTATTCACTCATCACTGACACATCAGACAGGGACACAGGACGACAGCCGGGTTGTCCTGTCTTAACTATTAATACGTATGAATATAAAATTAGTATAACCACCAGGGTGGCCTGTGCCCAGCAGTGGTTGTCATTTTTTCTTTCATAAGAACCTTCTGCTGTCATTAATAAGCACATCAAAGGAAGAATTAGCGAAATCGTTCCACCCGTTCCGGAGTTTATAACATTACAATCTATACTAATATTATAAAGCTGAAGAGTTTGTTTGTTAATTATAAAAGAGATAATTTGTGTTGAATAGACCATTTATCGGGGAAGGCTTAAGGCTATATTATAACATTATGAATAGTATCCCTAAATTCCCACGGGAACGAAAAAATACGAGTAACACCGCGCGGTACAGCAAGATAAGTACTACATCGGTGTTACCAGCGGTTTAATACGTTCCCATTGGAATTTCTCGATTATTTTCGACATTATAGGCTATATAATTGTTAAATCTCCTTCACATACAAAACTGTCCAAATGAACTTTTGTGATGATAATTATTTCTTAAGTAGGATATTTTTTTTTAAAATAGCTCATGTTAAAGTCTTCTTAGATGACAACATTTTCTTTACTACAAGTAATCGAAAGCGAAACTGCAATCCCGGTCTAATTATTGTCAACACGACATAACTCCCTGACCTTCATATCCAAGTAAATACTAAGTGAACAAAGTTCAGGATCAAGTTAGCCCAGTTCACTGAGCGGAACGAAATAATATATATTTTAGGGTCAAAAAACTGGGTCACCAGAGTCACTCGGTGTGTCGGAATGGTCGTTTTTTTTTTTTTGCTTTTGTATATGGGCGTTTGTGTAGAAAAAAAAAATACTCTAACAACCAATGTTTGAGTATTTTTTCCTAAGTTGTTTTACTTTTGTTTTATGGTTTTTTTTTGTGAGGAGAAAGTGTTTGTGTCTCAATTATTTAATTTAAACGGGTAACTACCGGAACGATGCGTTTTTTGTTTAAATACTTGTGTATGCTTTACGTTAAATTGTACTATTTAACACACTTGTGGATAGTAAATAAACTATTACCCGTTCTGCATATTGAATCTAAATATATAAAAGGAAGTTCAATGTTCAAAGTTCAAGTCAATGCTCACCCCCTGTCGTTGGGTTAAATACGCTTGGTGAACCGTGGGTACTTGCTTTAGCAAGTGCCTCTGCCTACCCCTCTTTGGGATTAAAGGCGTGAAGTGTATTTTGTTTTTTATTTATTTATATAAAAGGAAAAGCTGACTGACTGACAAATGTTCAAAATTTTGAAGTATAAGTAAATATATCTCGTTGTCTGATTTCCATAACACAAGTGCTTTGGCTACTTAACATGGGATGAAGACAATGTGTGTGTTGTTGTAAAATATTTATTTATTTATTATTTATATCAACGCACAGCCCAAACGGCTAAACTTAGGGACTGGAAATTTGGAACGGACATAGCTTACGTACCGTAGGGGTGTACTAAGAAAGGAATTTCAGAAATTCCCACGGGAACGGGAATTAACGGCGAAATATTTTTTTATAAAAAATCTAAACCGCTCAAATTAGACGCTTGAAATTTGGAATGCAGGGAATAAACTACGCGAATGAAATCGCGGGGCGTACACTACTTTAAATATAAACCTTAAAATTTTCGGATTGGATTTAAAATGTTCAAAGTTTAAAAATAAAAATTAAGTAGTTATGTTTTTTATTACACTTATGTTTACAGGCGGGAATAGGTTAATAGATAATAGAAGGTATTGCAAAAAAAAATAAGCTACTAAACAAAATATTTATTTTTTTAGATGATAAATACTTTAGTTTTAAATGAGTACTAAATGTAATAAAAATAGGAAGTTTCTTACGGAAATATTAATGAGGATGTCTTATTTAAAATATTTATTTTTCTTTTCAGGTATGTACGTGGAAAGTGATTTTGAAAAAGTGAAAAAAGTGAAAACTAAAAGTTTTTTAGTTTCTATTAGTTTATTCGTACTTTTAGTTGATTTATTTAAAAACCAGAACGTATATTAATCCCGTTTTAATTTTTTTATCATCACTCAGTGATAATATGTAGCATTCTAATGGTGACAGATTAACTGAAGTCGGTCCAGTCGTTTATGAGTTTATTCGTTACAAACATCCATCATCATCAGCCACATGAAGCCACTGCTAAATGAAGGCTTCCCCCAATGATTTCCATAATCATTTGAGAATCATTGAGGGGTCGCAGTGGTGTTTTAGTTTAACTCATAGAGAGCGCTGCTGCTCGTCCTAAATTGAGTAATTTTTGGAGTTTGAAAATTCCCCATTTCTGTGCCACTGTAAAATTTTTGACGGCTGCATAGCCCCCTACATTTTGTTACATTTCCGCATTAACGCAACTTTTTCAAAAGATTTTTGAAAACGAACTCTACTATAGTTAAAAAAAAAAAAACTGCGAAATTCTTGCTGAAATATTACGTCAATATAGGAACTTATATAGGACTTTTCTCTTAGAAAAGATTTAAAAAAAATTCGTATCGTAAAAACTTTTTTTTTAAAGCATTGAATACTGTCTCACTAGAACAAACGATCTTTCAAGTGACCCAACATTAGCATAATTAGGTCAAATAAGTGTCATATGAAATTTACACCTATCTCTGTGTGACTTAAAAGATTAGGAGAAGACTTAGAAGAGTGTAATTCTTGTTTCATCTGTCCACTAGCTGACCCGGGAAACGTTGTTTCGTACACATTAACAGGGTTTTCCTGCTATTTTGACGGCCGGCATGGACTAGTGGTCAGGACATTTGCCTCTAGGACGACGGTCGCGGGTTCGATTCCCGCCACTGACATAATGCTTCAGTGATGAGCTGAGGCATTTGTTGTGTGCGTCTGGGTGTTATATTTATCTATGTATGTATTTAAAAGTATTTATGTAAGTGTATCAGTCTCTGGCACCCATAGTACAGGGGATCCTAGTTTGGGGTCAGGTGACCGTGTGTAAAAATGTCCCGTAATATATTATGTTATTTCCTGCATTTATTGTACATCTCAAATTCCTTTAAAATTATATATTTTTTTAATGAAACGCGCAGGCTTTATAACTCAATATTGTTCACCGGGTATATAGCAGAAACAAAGGTAAGCTCGAGCTTGTTTTTGATTATATTCGTGCCAAAATACCCGGTGAACAATATTGAGTCCTTTAAAATTACTCTATCTTTTAAATGAAACAGCATCAAAATCCGTTGCATAGTTTCTTTTTTATTGCTATGATCAATCGTTTGACCACCATCCTGCCTGATGTTAAGCAGCAGTTTTAAGGATCTAAGACAGACGGATACCCTGGCAAATCTAAGCTAGGGTAGACATTAGGAAAATGCGCGTAAATCACAGCACTCATGCGAAGCGGGGGCGGGGGCGATAGTTTATAATATTTGTGAATTTGGATGAAGCAAGTGGTAAGTCATGACCGTAACAAATAGAGATTTATTATCTCTGCTTACCCCATTGAAAGATAAGTGAGAGATATTATGTCTGTCATTACGCAGCCCCTCGGCAACCCTCTCACTTATTTCACAATTGGGTTAAATACGCTTGGTGAACCGTGGGCATTTACTTTAGCAAGTGCCTCTGCCTACCCCGCTTTAGGATTAACTTCTATCTTCTCTCGTGAACATGCTCCGTTTTGTAGATCCGACTTTCTTAATAGGGACCATCGATATAATACGAGAGAAACACTATTAATAATGTATATTAGAAAAACAACGTTTGCCGGGTCAGCTAAATTCAGTATACAATCTCAGCCAAAGTCACTATCTCTGTCATCCTAGATATAAAGGAGTGAGACAAGCATATGCGCCGTGGTCGTCTTGAAACTCAAGTCAGTGCTTGAAGGAACTGCATTGCGATGTCGACGCCTGAACCACACTAATCTGTCTATTCGTGTCAAATTTGCGAAATCTTGAACATTTTGAAATCTATATCCTATTTCGAAAAGCTTAAGGTCCATATTTAAATACAATGTGCAGAACTGGTAATAGGTTTTGCTAGTGCACCATCGTATGTACTCTGCTTTAGCCTTGGGTTTGCACAATTCCTTCACTAAGTACTATAATCTTAAATATCGTTTCTACTACACCGAGAAGAGAATTATAATCTTAACACTTTGGCGGACAGTACTAAAAGTTTAAAGCGCCTGTGGTCCAGAATATATTTTTTGCTTGAAAATCGGCATGGAAGTACCTTGGCGCATGCGAATAACTAAAACGACGCGATTTTTAAAAATCTCACTGATACAGAAAAAAAATATACAGAGGAAAAACAACTTTTGCAGGGTCAGTCCTCTGCTTGGGATTAAAAGGCGTGAAGTGTATTTAAGTGGTCCAGAAAAATGTCAATCCTCATAGAAAATGTTACGTCTCGGGGCAAAAACTTGTCTCGTTTGTATGGGGATGAATGATTTTTTTTGTGTTTCCTCGCATTGTTGCCATAGTAAAGTTACAATAAGCAAAACAAAAAGAATTGGCGAAATCGCTCCAGCCGTTCCGGGTTTATGCGGTTACCAACACATTTTGCGATTTATTTTTTTATTTTAGTTTCTTTATCTTTCTGAGCAGCGTCTGTGGTCCAGTTGGTCGGATACTTGACTTGTGACCCGGATGTCGCGGGTTCGTGTTCGGCTACTGGACGTGTACCAATGGGACTCTTTTTCAAAGCCTATGGAGGCAACGCAACGCAACGTTTGTACGGTCAACATCGTGGTGAAACCCGCACACCACAAGGTGTGTGAACCCTATATCGTCGATGGGCTCACCCCCTGTCACGTTGGGCTAAATACGCTGGGTGTACCGTGAGCATTTGCTTTAGCAAGTGCCTCTACCTACCCCGCTTTGGGATTAAAAGGCACGAAGTGTATTTATGTTATTTTTTAACTATAACTCGTAGACGCCCCGCGATTTCATTCGCGTAGTTTCAGTATTTCATATAAACTATAACACCCTCTATATAGCGACGCGACCAACAGGATCAGGGTAAAAAGAATCCTATGTCCCTCTCCCGATTCTATGCTACCTCCTCAGAAATTTTCAATAAAATCGGTTCAGCCGTTCTTGAGTTATAAAAAGTACAACACCACTAAAAGTACCCTATGTCGTGAGTACAACAAAAAAAGATCTGGCAATAACTCTATTATTAGGTCGGGTAGCCAAAATACTAAGGTAGGCAGTACCTTTTTGGCTATATGGTGCGCACGCCACGGCTAATTAGACAGTTTACTATCTAAACATGGCAACGCTTCATACCAACCCTTGTTTGAAGGACACTTATAACGGGCCCTTCTATTCCCTAAGTGGGCTCTTCCGTGCCTTCATAGATCTCGTTGGACCACTTTAATTGTGTCTACATTGATGAGGATGAGGAGGCACTGGTGGGAATTATTTGGTCTATATTAAGACGACATCAAAATCCTCTGAATAGCCTCTGAATCATTTTTGAAGCCTTAATCAAACAAAGGCTAGTATATTCCCACGTGACCAACGCATACTTTGAACTTTATTGAATGTCTTCACTGGAATTATCTGAAGATTTCACAGAAGTTATCAGAGAATAATCACATAAGGTATGTAACATTACAGGACACCTACATACCTATTTAAAGATTAAACAATAATTTCACATTAAAACATACTGAAAAGCTTGACGGGCCCGTTGGTGTAGTGGTCAGCATGTTTGCCTCTGCTCCGTAGGGTCGTGGCTTCGATTCCCACCGGTGACAGGTGCTTAGTTGATGAGCTTTTAAGTACTTGTTGGATGTGTCTGGGTGTTTTATTTATATAAGTATGTATTTAAAAGAAAAATAAAAAATATTTAAGTAATTATATCTCGTTGTCTGATTTCCATAACACAAGTGCTTTAGCTACTTAACATGGGATGAAGGCAATGTGTGTCATCATCATCATCATCGGCCCATAGTTGTCCACTGCTGGACATAGGCCTCTCCAATTGCACGCCACTGTGATCTGTTGTGTGTGTTGTTGTAAAATATTAAGCTAGATTTTATGATAAACATCACCCGGGTTTATGTGATGGAGTCGTTAATTAGAATAGCAAACGTCAATAGAGTCCGAAATCCATCAGAAATACGCCTAACCTGATTAAGGGTTAAAGAAATACGCACTGGCATTATATTAAGGATAGTATTTACGTGCATCAAAAAAGTCTAACCTAACCTAACTAAAATACTGACTTAGCCACAAAATTACTGATTTGGTCTTCTAATTGCCATTCTGATGATAACTTTGGCTTTTTAGGTGTGCAAGTTAGTAATTTTGATGTACAGTTTATTATTTTCCTTATATCTTATATTAATAGTTTAAACCGGGTATATAGGCGCGATATTAACCAAAGACTATTCGGCTTACCTTCGTTGTATCATTTTTTAATGAAACAAAGGTAAGCTCGAGCTTGTCTTTGATAATATTCGCGCCTATATACCCGATGAACAATATTGAGTTACCTTCGTTATTTGCTGTGCTGCGTGGTGTTACTCACGTTGTTACCCCAATAACTACATCATATTTTTTTATTTAATACTTTATTGCACTAAAGGTACAAAGGGTGGACTTGATACTAAAGTATTCTCTACCAGTCGACCTCACAACATGGGAGAACATAGGTACGGGTCTGTATTATTAAAAAGTACAATACAACAATACAGGGTGTAGTTGGTACAAATCTATGTTAAAGATTGTTTTGTATGAAGCCTGTGTTATAAAATTGTAGTTGCAACCAAAACTCTACCGTAGAAAATTTCCCATTACGAAGGTACTTCTATACATCTCTAGAGCAATAAGAGATTACAAATCGCGTGTTACGTAACGCCGTAACAGAATGTGCCCACTGACGCTCCAGTATTGCCTATTTCTACGGAGCAGTGTGCTGAGCGCAGCAGTCACCTTGTGAGTGAGGTCAGGGTCGCAACCGCGGTCGAAATATTGCCGCCAGAAGACGCTGGCGGCGGCGACCGTAACGTAGGGCTTGTTTTCGATAGACTTGCTTGATACCGAGATTTTTTAAATTTATATTTGGCTCTTATCATCATCAGCCACATAACGTCCACTGATGGACGAGGACCAATGAGATCCGTCATTTGGGGTGAAATGCCAGTAATCGCCACGCTTGGCAGGCGGGTTGGCGATCGCAGTGGTGTTGTACTTTAACTCACAGAGAGCGCTGCTGCCCGACCTCTGGAGAGCTCCCTCGGTCGCCTCTTAGGACCCCCATGACGGGAAAAGTTGGGCTGGGGTGGTGACACATGTATTCTATTCGCCGTCACCACACGGCTAAGCTTGGCTCTTATGTTCAGCTTTAAAGCCGAAAATTCTGCCACAAACAAAGTAGCTCTCTTCGTGTTCAAGTCAGTGTCATTGTCATCAAGTCTATCAAGTCGTCAATAGTCAAATTTTCTACTTTTTAAAGTTTTAAACTTTTTACATCAAATCAGAGCGCGTTTCTTAAAAAAAATATTAAATTCAAATAATTTTATTGCCTTCATGTGTGTACCTACAGGACAAAATTTTCGCGCTATAATACCAGTTTTAAACTTTTAATTTATGTCAGTGCGCGTTTCCTTAAAAAAATATTAAATTCAAATTCAAGTAATTGCCTTTATATGTGTACTAGCTTTAGCTTCGCCCGCGTGGACTTCGGTTATATTGCGGTATAAAGGAATATTTTGGTTTTCCCTCGGGAATATCTTTTTTTTTCGGGATAAAAATTACCCTATTATTTAAACCGAACTTCTAACTATACGACTGCAAAATTTCAAAGCAATCGGTTCAGTAGTTACGGCGTGAAAGCGGAACAAACAAAAAAACCCACTTTCCCATTTATAATATTAGTAAGATTAACGATGATAAGCTGAATGCTTATCTTTGGTAAATTTTCGCGCAGTAATACAATTTTAAACACTTTAAAACATTAAGGAGTTTTGAAAAAAACATCTTTGAACGAAAGGAATCATCAGCTCTCTCACAGCGAGAGCTATATTGCTATATATAGAGCTATATAGAGGTATATACACTGCAGACGACAAAGCACGGGATGTGCAGAAAGAAGGATAGTTTTTAAGTAATATAATATTGTTTATGTATAGTATCCATTTGTAATTTTTTCTTTTGTATTGTATTTTATTTGTTTTTATGGGCCGATACCTATAAAGGTATCTTTTGTTGCCTGAGAATAAAAATATTATTTTATTATATTATTATTACTTTTAGAAGTCATGGTACGGCCTCTGAGCTCGGCTTGAATTATTTCACAATATTGTTGATATTTTAAAGATTTGTACTGTTAACTATGAGTTGCGGTAGTAAGTAACCCAGGAAACAATCAACGCGTCTGTCAAGTTTGGCATTTTTATAGAACACGTTTGATTTAACATTTTTTATCTGGTGAAAATGAATGAACTTTATACAAAGCGAGATATTCAATCTATATATATAAAAGAAAGTCGTGTTAGTAACTCCATTTATAACATACGGCTGAACCGATTTGGTTGATAATTGGTGGGGAGGTAGCTTAGAACCGGGAGACGGACATAGGATACTTTTTACCCCGATCCTGTTGGTCGCGTCGCTATATAGAGGGCGTTATAGTTTGTATGAAGAACTGAAATTACGCGAATGAAATCGCGGGGCATCCACTAGTTAAGAATAAATAGATTTGATAGAGGTAAACTAGCCGACCCTGCAAACGTTGTTTTGCCTCTATATACTTTTCCTGTATCAGTGGGATTTTTTCAAAAATCGCGTCGTTTTAAATCTTCGCATGGTACTTCCATGCCGATTTTCAAGCAAAAAATATATTATGAAAGCAATAAAATGCGGGAAAAACACATTGTCGCTCTATTTCTAGGGAAAAATGACAAACCGTCCCTGAATGTACACCATTGTCATGTTAAAAGTAACTTAACATATCAATGGGGATGTTACATGTTTTGCTGACAATGACTTCCTTCCACCTCTCCATACAAAGACGTAACAATACATACATTTTCATGGCAATATGTGCTTTATAACTTGGCTGATACAAACTCTATGTGTATACAATATATACCGGCACTTAGGGATCATAATTCTTCGCAAAAAATCCAGGAATTGTGCCTTTTTCGATTGGTGGAATAGTTGTAGTCAGGTGGTTGTTAGCGGCTTCACGTTCATTAGGAACCTTACGTTATGTCTATAGCAATATTATAAAGAGGAAAGTTTTATTGTTTGTTTGTTTGACTAGCATAGGCTCCGAAGCTACTGGACAGATTTGAAAAATTCTTTCACTGTTGCAAAGCTACATTATCCCTGAGTAACTTAGGCTATATTTTATCTCCAAATTCTCAAGATAACAAAAAAAAACGCGAGTAATACCGCGCAGTATAGCTAGTTAGATAAATTTTAATATCTTTATGGTTCCAGTAGTACAGTTATTTTGTACATACATACACTTCACGCCTGTCTCCCAGAGGGGTAGGCAGAGACTACCGATCTCCATTTGTCACGGTCGTGACATACCCCTTTCGCTTCACCTACATTCATACATCTTTTCATGACCTCCGGTTTCGATAACTTTTCACGCCACCTTCCGCCAGGACATCACGAATCTGGTCGATGTATGTCCTTCTGGGGACCAACCCAAACCAAGTTTTCTATTGACAAGTTATTTTGTCCCGTGGTTAATTGAAAATATACCCTAATTGGTGGTGTTAAAGTCACAACTGCAAACTGGCATGTGTCTTAATAGGTTCAAAATTAGTGTGGCTAAGAATTCAGGACGTCTGTGTCTTTTGAAATTTTCTGGAAGATTCACAGCCCGAATTAACTGTTTATAAGTTTTCCTTGCCTGACTTTTACACAATCTGGTTTCACATTTATTTCAAGATATTCACAGAATATCCAGAAAATTTCAAAAAGATTGACCAAATTGGCCCTCAATCCTCATGTACACCAACGAAGGTTTTTTTTATCACTATGAACAAGCGTTTGACCACCATCCTGCCTGATGTTGCCCCCACGACGGGAACAGTTGCGCTGGGGTGATGGATGACACATGTATTCTATTCGCCGTCACCACAAGGTAGAATTGATTTTGTCATCCGTTATTTTTCGTGATTTTGCACTTCCTATATTAAACTAGGCTCAAAATTACTGAATTTTGGCTCGTTTGTTTTTGATAATATCGACTTTTTAATTGATAAATGTTGTACATCGAAAGCTCCAAACACGATGGATAAATAAACGGATGAACAATGCGTCGGCGTTACTCATAATATATTTAAAAAATAACTAAACCACAATGCCAGTCTAATTTGTTAAAAAACACATCGGAATCCATCGAATTGTTAGTCAAACGTCAAATGCTCTATTGCTTTTTTTTTATAGCTGATCAGGCTATAAGTTTTCGGTCTTTCAGGCGTTCGTTTATCCATAGTGTTTGGAAATTACAAAGTAAAATTTATGAATGAAAAAGTGAATATTATAATTATATAACCAATAAATACAGTTAGTCTATTTTTTACCTAGTTATCAAGTGTGATATATAGTCAATTGTAACCTAATGAAAAAAAGGTATTTTACCAATGGATTGGTAAAGATCACGGAAATTCACTAACCACAGCTTCACTTCACTAAGCAGGATGTAGGTATAGTCTGGTTTGGTTTTCCTGTTATACACAACATGGCTCTTTAGGGTAATCCCATAGGTAATCGTGGTTGTCGCGTCGTCGAAACATGGCGGTGCATGTGAATTAGGTTTCGCTTGCTATACGTATTCAGAGCGTCTGTGGTCCAGTTGGTCGGACACTTAACTTGCTATCGGGAAGTCGCGTTCGAGTCCAACTACTGGACGTGTACCAATAGGACTGTTTTTCAGAGCCTATGCACGCAACGCAACGCTCGTACGGTGAAAGACAACATCGTGATGATAACCGCACACCACAAGGTGTGTGAACCCTATAAGTGATGGACTCACCCCCTGTCACGTTGCGATATATACGGTTGGTGAACCGTGGGTATTTGCTTAGCAAGTGCCTCTGCCTACACCGCTTTGGGATTAAAAATTTTATCTACCATACAAAATAGTCAAATTTTTGCCTCTGGTGATTACATTTTGTACGGGGATTGAACATTTTTTTTATCATTTCCCCGCATTTTGACGAGCACAGCAACGTTTCTAAGACCATTGATCGAGGTCCTTTCTTACTCTGGATACTCGTATAATATACCTAGGTAAAGTTAGAATTTTAAAGTGTATCCACCGCAAAAAGTCCATTATGTCCTCAGGAGAGAGTCAGGCGTATTTCCCTAGGGTAGTTTTAACGAGTAAAAACAGAGCTACGCCCGACCAGCATGTTTGCGAATTCATTACTATGGCTGCTTTACAAATTCACAAAAAGAACGCGGACGGAAACTGCAAAATGTTCTGCCACAGTTTAATGTGTCACCTTTCCGCTGCCAAAGTCTCGGGCTGCAAAATTAAAAACAAAACTCACAACCCCGCGTTTTTCGCTGTCAAAACAATGTTGTAACATGTTTTTTTTTCTTTTTTTCTTTTCAGCAAGTTGCCAACGACGAAGGAACCTCTAAGCTGCCAGTGTTGGTGATTGGAGTGTTTCCAAGTGTCTCGGAATCGAGTGTCGATTCGGCCGAATGTAATCGAGCACCGACCCAGATGCTGGAACGATTTTATGGACAAGTGCACTTATATCAGAAATCATGGTGAGTGTTTTTATTAGGTGTTTATTATTTGCTTCACGGAGTCGACGTCGGCAGTTATTTACTATGCCTATAAAAAAAAAGTCCATAAAAAAAATATTTTTGTGGGGAGTTTTTGAAAAATTATGTTTTGCAGTCCTACTTTAGCATCAGTGGTAGTAAATTCAAGTAACTCAAATTTTGTTCACCGGGTATAACGGTGCGAATATAATTAAAGACAAGCTCGAGCTTACTTTTGATATTTTACTCGACGCAGTTGCATGCGTCGTGCTCACGAGTGGACTAAAACAAAAATGACCTAAATTCAAGTATTTTATTAAAGTAATAACATACATAGTAAGTTACTAGAGATCTAACTAATATACATATTCTGAGCAGTTTCTTTAGCCTCCGTTTTATCCAAAGACTCGTCGAAACTATTATTTTTATGTCCAATGTGGAATTATTTGACAACCATCTGACAGCCATCTGACAGCTTAAAATTGTTTCTTTTGTTGTTGTGAGATGTCGCTAATATCGCACGAGGGATCCACAATGAATCGCAAGATAAACTTCTGTCTAGTCAGT
>SJJU01072494.1:0-10375 GCA_012932125.1 Conopomorpha cramerella
AATAAATTATGAATGAATTCAGTTTTTGTAAAATATATTTTTGATTGCAATCTTCTAAAATGTACTTGATCCCTAGACACTTTTGATGTGGGTACACCAGGAACAAGGTAATGCATCACAAAGCCTACCGACTTAAAAGTGCAGTGAAAACGTAAGAACGTCAGGAATTCCTTCGGCTCGCCTATTGTAGTACAGCGTGCTCAAACAACTTAACACCATATTATTTATTGTGGAAACGTCTCTAGTATATTGTATGTGTAGTTACCCAGCCCATAGTTTGGGAGGTCGTTGCCCCCGAGATGATTCACGCGAGGCTCCCCACGACACCTGTGACGTCACAGGCGTAATTCTTACTACATGTGTCATACACTGTCATACATTAAGTTTTTGACAGGTGGTGTCAAGTTTTTTTCTTTAATTTTATTGGTGAGGTGCTTTGGATTTCGATCAGCGAATGGTCCAATTAGCACCATTGGTGATGTAATAGAGGTCTGTGGAGTTTTACTTTAAGTAACAATAATTATTATATTAAGGCATTTCACACTTGAGCAGCTCTACAAAAAAAAAACTAGCACTATATAGATAGGCGTTGGTTGTTGTAGCTAAATACACAATATCGCTATCAAGAAACTGTTTTGTGAACAGTTCATTAATTTTTATTCCAAGACCGACTTACTATTCGATAGGCTGCAAATGGGAGTAGCGGGTTCGAGTCGGAAGATGTATACAGCCTACCTTTTTTTACCTATCTTTTTCATAGCTTATGTAGACGAAGCGAAGTGGTCGCCATGACCGAAATCGGTCGGAACGATCATCATCACTCTATGTAGCGCTCGTACAGGGTGAGACAACATCATAATTTCCCTGGCCTTATCCCACACTGGTGGGGTCGCCGCAACATGTTTCCTTTCGTCATTCATCTCTGTCTTTCGTCATCTCTGCAGTTACACCTTTCACGCACATATCATTTTTCACACAGTCCATCCATACCCTCTTCCCTTGTATCCTTCCACATTCATACTTATCACTTTCCTTGCTACATGGTTGTCATCCCTCCTCATGACGTGCCCATACCATCTTAATCTGTTACTCCTAATATTTTCTGTCACTGGTGCTACTTTCAGGCTTCCTCTTATATACTCATTCCTAATCCTATCCATTCGAGTAACTCCACACATCCATCGTAGCACTCTCATCTCTGCCACATGTATTCTTCTTTCATCCGTCACTTTCATTCCCCAACATTGAGATCCATACATTAAGACAGGTCAGATAATACACACATCAAAAGTGTGTAGGGATCAAGTTACATTTTAGAAGATTGCAATCAAGAATATATTTTACAAAAACTCAATTCATTCATAATTTATTCAAAATGTGGTGATAAGTCTTTGATACAGGCATGGAGAATTAGGTAGGAAACCAATCCAGAAGATTAGATTTTTTTTTAGAGTTAAAAATGTTCTTGATCCCTAGATACTTTTGATGTGTGTAGTTCGTGGTGAAACCCGCATACCACAACGTGTGTTAAACCAATTGAAACCCACATACCACAACGTGTGTGAACCACTTATCAACTTACTCACCGTCTACCACGTTGGGTTAAACACATACAAGGCAATTTTTCTTACTAAGTTGCTCCTGTCTACCGCGCTTTGCGATAAAAAGGCGTGAAGTGTATTTTTTTAATAAAAGCTTTACTGTAAAATCTTACTACCTTTTAAGACATTAAGCACCAGTCGGCTGATTAAGTATTTCGTAAATCCTTGTAATAGACGCAGTACGAATCCACTAATAATTAACACTGACTACAAGCACCCAGTAGAAACATAAATGCCTCATTTAAGTGCCTCCCCATTATCTTTATGGAAACCGAAGTGATTTCATCAATAAGGTCATCGCACATTTACATGCATCCTTAAGCTTAGTATCTATGAATATCTGTTAATGGGGAATTTTCTTTTACGTTTTTTCAGGCAGATTTTCGGGCTCAGTAGTGTAATTCTCGTATTTTTGCTCGATCACGATTACGTTTTGGTTTAGCTTACGCTCGAGTTTAGTCGAGTTAAAAAATTACCAGAATACCGTTTGTTTGAGAAGAGTAATATTTTTAGTTTGTTTGTTTACGAGAATACGCTTTGACGATTCAGAGCCGTTTGACGTACTATTGATATTCGATAGTAACACGAGAACGATAGTAACAAGAGAGGGTGGACTAAGTTGAGACTTTTTTAGTATCGACGAAAATACGAGTAGTGCACTACTGAACTGTCATTACTGTCAAACTTTGTTTGGAAAGTATTTACAGTTCTAAGCCCGAAAATCTATCAGAAAACGTCAAAGAAAATTCCCCATTACAAAAACAAAAAAAAATACACTTCACGCCTTTTAATCCCAAAGCGGGGTAGGCAGAGGCACTTGCTAAAGCAAATGCCCACGGTTCACCAAGTATATTTATACGATGTTATCCTTCACCGTACAAGCGTTTGCGTTTGCATTACATAGGCTCTCGAAAAGAGTCCCCCAACTTTGTACACGTTCACCTATTTTTTATTTTGTTTGATTGATGACTGATTATACCACATCAAAAAGTGTCCCTAGAGATCAAGTACATTTTAGAAGATTGCAATCAAGAATATATTTTACAAAAACTGAATTCATTCATAATTCGTTCAAAATGTGGTGATAAGTCATTGATACAAGCATGTGGAATTAGGTAGGAGACCAATCCAGAACATTAGATTTGATTTAAATATTTTTTTTTTTTGAGCTAATAATGTTCTTGATCTCTAGACACTTTTGATGTGTGTAGATGCATAGAGCAAAACAACGTTTGCCGGGTCAGATAGTAATAAATAATTGATAGCAGAGACTTTTAATTATTACGTAGCGCCAATGTACAACGTGACGTCACATTTAACAATGAATACTTTTACTACAATAAGAAATGCGCAAAACCTAACTTTTAATAACAACTATTATTAAAAATCTCGTAAGAATTTATTAGCCTGCTACAGTGGGAGTTGCGACGTGGGAAAGTATAATTGTATCGAATGATTGTCTTTACACCTTTGTTCTGAGTAAATGAGTTTGTAGCTGAACAATTAGTGATATTTAAGTTTGAAGCCGAAGCCCTGTGTCCAGCAGTGGACGGGTATGGGCTATATGATGATGAAGTCTGAAAAGAAGGAGATCCGAGGTTCGTGCATGGTACGCTGACAATTAGACGTAATTACACAGAAAGGACTCATTAATATGACTTAATACTAATTTAACAACTGCTTGATGGCGGGATGCATCCCTGTAAAGTTTCATTCAAATCTGTTCAATCGTTAATCCACACATACAAACATCCAAACTGTCGTGTTTATTAATAATAGGATAAATAAGGTTTAGTTTCTGACTGACGTTCACTAACGGTCAACTTACGGAATGGCGGCCTTGATAAGTAGAAGGTTACTTTAGATAACAGGTTAGGTGTTTAAAAGTGTCATAAAATTTGTCACTGTTCATTTTTGAATCGATAAATTACTCAAGCAATTGAGTAATTTATAATGTAAAGTACCGCACATGAATAATATTTATATGTTACAAAACAAAGTCGCCTCCCGCTGTCTGTCCCTATGTATAAAACAACGGATTTTCATGCGGTTTTCTTTAATAGATGGAGTGATTCTTGAGGTAAGTGTATAATGTATAATACATGCATTTACTAGCAGAGAAACACTGCCTATATTATATATTGGCAAAATAACAAACTTTGTTTGGAAAGTTTGACAGTAATGACAGTTTTCCGCCCGAAAATTTGTCAGAAAAACGTGAAAGAAAATTTCCCAATGAGTCTTGACGGACTAAGGTGGTTTGTGGTAAGTCACCATTTTCCCAAAAAAACTCTTTCCACCGCGGTTACCTTAGGTAGATTGCCTCTACCTGTGTGTAATGAGAAAAATAAGGCTGGATATCATTATTTTTACTTACAGGAGATAGGGCAGCTTTATGTCTATCTACAGATTTTATGGTATTTCCGTAAAAAAAGTATTTCGAAACAATAGTATATTTTGGCTCTTTACGTATGATTGTTTCATTCCAAATTACACTAGCCACCTACCTACATTAGCTACACAAAATAATAGCGAGTAAATATAACAGGAAACGAAGTAAACAATATAATGCAGTGGAAATAGCTGATGCGTGGAGTGCAACAAAAGGAACTTCCGTGTTGCGGAGCTCCGCACTAGCGCCTTGCGTCCGTCACTCACTTTTAGGGTGATTCGTGAGTTATTCTATCTATTAGAGAAAGTTTAATTTGATTTACTGTAAACGTCAACTCATATCTACAAAACAGATGATGTTCAGGGGAGGAGATAATTTTGGATATTAAAACTAAACTACTTGTGGTACATACTTCAAATTTACAACAGCTTATAATATTTGGTACCTTTACGTGATGTAATATACGTATAAGTTAATAGATCTTAATATCGCCAATCTAACGGTGTAGAAAAGTACACTATTACATATTCCTAAACTTGCACTACCGACATTTTTAATTGGGACCATCGATATGTCAGCTCGTCGGTTTAGCAAGCTGAAGTGGCAGTGGGCCGGCCATATTAGCCGTAGAACCGATGGCCGTTGGGGGAAACGACTTCTCGAGTGGAGACCGCGTATCAGCAAACGGGGTGTAAGACACCCTCAGGCAAGGTGGACTGATTATATGCGCAAGATGGCTGGCAGAAGTTGGATTCGAGAAGCCGAAAACAGATCACAGTGGCGTGCAATGGGCATTGTCCATTTTTTCATAAATGCTGTATTTACAAAACCATTTCGAGGTCTAGGGTCAGCTATCAATTTTATCCATTCGGATAATAAAAAAATGAATGATTAATAATATTTCAAGAAAAATAGTATTCATGACCTTTATTTGACCATACTAATTGGTATCTAAAGTTTATGATTCAAGTCATCTATCTGCGAAAAACACTAAACACACTAGACAGCAGTAGGTAGGTACCTACTACTGCTCCATAACGATAACATAACCTAATTTAATATTAATGTATTTATGAGCTTAGGTCCAGCCTCGCAAATATGGTAATGGGGTGAATAGGAAATCAAAATAATGAAAATCATAACTTTAAAACTAAGTAGTCTCAGACCAAATAATTCAAAATAGTATCTTAAAATACGCTAAATTATCTGGAAAAAACATAAAAATCGAGGGTGGAAAAAAATGGACAATGCCCATTGGAGAGGCCTATTTCCAGCAGTGGACAAATATGGGCTGATGCTCATGATGATGTAAACGTCAAAAGCTGCGTCAAGTATTCACGTTTTAATATTGATTTTTATTTTACCGATTTCGTCAACTGTAAAATGTTACCACATGTACAAGATGAATTCGGGGTCATGTTCCGCACTTACTTTTTCTTACTCAGTAAATGATAGCGAGAGAGCGTCTGTGGTCCAGTTGGTTTTATAGGTACTTGACTTGTAACCGGTAGGTCGCGGGTTCGAGTCCGGCTAATGGACGTGTACCAATGGGACTCTTTTTCAGAGCCTATGTACGCAACGCAACGCTCGTACGGTGAAGGACAAACATCGTGATGAAACCCGCACACCACAAGGTGTGTGAACCCTATAACGGCGATGGGCTCACCCCCTGTCACGTTGGGTTAAATACGCTTGGAGAACCGTGGGCATTTGCTTTAGCAAGTGCCTCTGCCTACCCCGCTTTGGGATTAATAGGCGTGAAGTGTATAAATGATAGCGATTTCAATAGTATAATTCTTTTCCCGGATAAAGTTTAATTTTTTCGTTAAAAATATTCGTGTGACCATAAATGTTGTAAATGTTGCATACTTTTAAACAAATTTGTAATGTCTCGGTAACAAAAATAACTATACTGTTGGAATCGCTATAATTTTCTGAGCTAGAAAACACACTGTATAGAATCACGTCCGTATTCTCTAAAAGAGGATGGACAGACCCTTGGAATCTCAAGGAAAACTTAATAAGGAGTTAAGAATACCAATAGGAACCCTCAGTTACAGGTTGCTAGCTTATAGTATGAATTAGGTTTATTCAGATCTGCGATCTCATAGTCTATGAATTTTTCTGAGTACTTACTACAAAACTAATCATGACAAAATATACATCGAACTTAAAGAAAATGATTGTAACTATCGTAAGTAAACTGTTATTTTATTTTCGAATATGACCTCATCTAACAGTGATACATTCATCTGTGTAGAAAAAAAAATAAAAGCGTTCTCTGACCCAGCCGATACACGTGTTAATTAAAATCTACATTTATTTAGGAGATAGGAAAAAAGGCCCTTATAAAGGACCGTGGTATAAGTAGTTGGACCATTTCCCCACAGCTTATTTTCCTTTACATACCTTGCTGACCTGGTATGCATACCATGCTGCTCTTATAATGATAAATCTATTATATAAAAATCAAAGCCACTTTTCGTTGTCATTCCATAACTCCGGAACGGGTGGACGATTTCGCTAATTCTTTCTTTGTTGTGGTTATTAATGACAGCAGAAGGTTCTTATGAAAGAAAAAAATGACATCCACTGCTGGGCACAGGCCACCCTAGATATTCATATTAATAGTTAAGACAGGACAACGTCTGTCGAGTCCACTAGTAATTAATAAATTAATACACTTCACGCCTTTTCATCCCAAAGCGAGGTAGGCAGAGGCACTTGCTAAGCAAATGGGTTCACAAGGTTCACCAAACGTATTTAACCCAACGTGACAGGGGGTGAGCCCATCGCCGTTATAGGGTTCACACATCTTGTGGTGTGCGGGTTTCATCACGATGTTGTCCTTTATTTATTAGATCCAAGTAAGTAAATAGACAACAAGTATAATACACTATAATAAGCGTTAGTTACCAAATAAAACTTGTTTTATACGTTTAAATTCAATAAACTGTCTTTTTAACAAAAAAAATTAACAGACTTCAAAAAAATATTATGCATACAGACGAATTGAGAACCTCCTCCTTTTTATTTGAAGTCGGTTAAAAAAATACACGGTGAAGGCAATGTGACTTGGCTTTGCGAAAGTTTAAACCTAAGCATGGCAAGCTTTATTCTTAAAGGATTTAATTTATGGGATAATCCATAGTCTTTGCAGATCTCCAGTAGGCTTTCGCCATAATAGCTGTATCTTATTACTAGCTTTCCGCCCGCGGCTTCGCCCTCGTGGACTTCGGTTATATTGCGGTATAAAGGAATACTTTTGTTTTCCCTCGGGAATATCATTGTTTTTTTTCGGGACAAAAAGTACCCTATTATTTAAACCGGACTTCTAACTACACGTCTGCAAAATTTCCATGCAATTGGTTTAGTAGTTACGGCGTGAAAGCGGAACAAACAAACAAACTCACTTTCCCATTTATAATATTAGTAAGATCTTACACACGACACTGGCAATGATAAGGACTTTAAAAAAATGATTGTCAGTAAAGTTGGTTTACGTACGGTAGTCTGACGTGACAACGTCAAATATTGCAGTAGTAGTAGTACACTCGCTTGCGGAACGGGACAATGACGTCATCTCATCGTGCATGCAGTAGTAGCATGTAGTATCGACTTACCTATTAAACGTTGTCACGTCAAAAAAAAATCAATCTGTCAAAGATAATTGAAAATAAAAGAGTTGCAACTACTTTATTCTATAATCGTTTCTCTTCGCATTCGCCCTTTTGTTATTTTTTTTTTTAAAGAAAACTCCTTATATTTGTCACAAGGTAATACGTTGCCAATAAAAAAAAAGTTTTTAATCTTAAGTCATAAGACTTAGCTGGTCTTAGACGTAAATAGACAAGCAAAGACAACCAATGATTATGTTGACAGACCGATAGAGTTAATAAGTCGTTTATCACCTAAGTAAATACACTTAAGAACTTAAAAGGCCTTTTCAAAGATGCACGAATTCCAAGTGCGTATTGTACGTGTGAAATTAATAAACATAGGTATGTATGGAGCTTAATTGAAGAGAAGTAGAGATTTTTAAACCTGTTGCTCTTATTTATTTTTTGTTTATATATTTAAATACACATTTTATACAACTGTCGTTTAAATAGTAAGACAGCTCTAATAATGTAAATAATTATAAGAGAAAGTATTTTATTACTATTATTTATCCCGTTCCTGTGCAAAATTGGGGATAAAATTATAGCTTATTTTTTTTTATTATATAATAAGCAAGTTTCATTGAAATCCGTTCAGCAGGTAGTTTATGCGTGAAATATTGACAAACATCCAAATATACTAGTTTATCGACTTTATAAATTAGATAGGATTTCTAGTAAGGTCATAAAAAAACTACTTGGAATATGCGAGGAAAACTAATAAGAATATTGTGTTGCATATATTCACAAGTATGAAACACATTCGAAACTCAGAGATCGTGTGTTGAGTGCATCTGGGAACTGCATCCCGCATCTCATTATAAATCGATCAGCAGAGATCTGACGTCAAGTATCACTGTCCAACTACAAGAGACATGTTAGCTCGCGACGTCGTCACACCATCATCAAATACAACCGTACTATTGTGATCGTATCTCTCAATCCGCGACAGTTTTCGACGCGCGCGAAATCACAGTTCGTACAGAAAACAAACAACAATTCATAAGTGAAGCCAATTACAAACGAAATCACACAGTCAAAGTGCAGTTTTTGCCGAGCACTTTCGCCGGCGGCGGTGCAACAATGGCACAATAGCTGCCGCTTTTTTCCATCTAGACAGTAGGCAGGGTGAGTGTGGGACTTACCTCGCCATCCACTACATTTAACATCACGTGTACACTATCACTTCACAGGGGGGGGGAGGGGGTGCACTGAGCCCGCGGGATGTGGTGGGAGCGGGTGTTTTCGCCCGGGACACGCTCGCTACTGACGGTCCCGCGCCTCTCCCAAACATTCTTTGTAGGACCCGTGCCACGGCGTACGCTCGCCGACAAAACTCGTTTTCGGCTCGACGCGATTGGGCCAATCCTTTAGCGTACTCGCGCTTAGAAGGCAACACACATCGCTGTCCTTCAGTGTCTATTTGCTTGCCTAGTGGTTTAGTAAATCTGTCATTTCAATAAGTGAGCGTCCACGCAAGACTGCAGAGTGTCTTGACACTGGATACAACAGGATTTGTAGAAATGTAGAGTTTCAATTCCGTGAAAAATGTACATAAAATTCTTAACTGGCTTGTATTGAGATGAATTTTGTGACATTTGATATCGTACAGCAAAATATCATGTCAGGAAACCCACGTGGGGAATAAAACAAAGTTCATCCCGACTGTACTAGTAGATGTTGCGCGCGCGCAAGCTCGGTCGACGTTCGGCCAACCAGTCCGACTGCCTCCGCCCGTTCCCCGCGCCCGCTCGCCCAAACTCTTGGAAAATATTGCCCTATTCAAAACCATCCTTATCGTTCACGCTGTAAAGGTTATTTTCCTTCGAACATTTGGGGTGTTTAAGGCAAAACTGCCTTCGGATAAATTATCGAAGGTTTTTCGTACAAGACATGCCATGCAGGGTTCAGTATCTCTTGTTTGGCGTACGATTATCGCACTTGTCTAATGGAAATATGGTTTAGGGTTAAGCTAATGTGTGTTTTATAGGAATGCACCTGCGAGCTACCGCACTTCGCAATCAGGGGCCGCCGGTAATGACAATATGAGCACGTAACAATAATTTTAACACTGGACTTGCACATTCACTTAGAAAAGTAAATATCTAAGGCTCTGTTCGTAGGAATTACGGAATAATATTTTTTTTATAATTATACAATTTTTCAGACATTTTTACACTAACTTATCTTCTGGGATATGAGTGATCATAAGTTCTTTTCAGTTCTGAAAATCCATCGTTCTAACACACAAATTGTACCTAGTACTAAGTACTGTCTGAATTTAGTTTAAACCGCTTTACCTAAGATTGTGTGTTACTACCTGTATTCGCAACTTACGCTTCCCGTTCCCGTCGTAATTCGGGATAATTAATTGTATACTGCGTGTAAAAGTACCCCGAGCAATGGTCTTAGAAACGTTGTCGGGCTCGATCATATAAACAACTTGTACTATGGAGACAATGCGGGAGAAATCAAATCAATCATCTCCATACAAAATAGATTTTTTTTTTCATTTCCCCGCATTGTCGCCATAGCAAAAGTTGTTAATATTGACGAGCCCAATAACGTTTCTAAGACCATTGCTCGGGGTCCTTTTACACCCTGTATAGTCTGTGCATAGCAATGGTCTTCAAGATTGTTGGTTTTGTCAAAATGAACAAGTTTTACTATGGCGACAATGTTGAAGTATCTTCATACGAAATAGATAATTAGTTTGCCTGGTA
>SJJU01072495.1:0-12646 GCA_012932125.1 Conopomorpha cramerella
AGCCAGTGCAACGCCACTGGTAATTACCTACTTACTACCTACCCTCAGACCAAAACAATGGGGAATCTTCTTTGACGTTACATATATCTGACAAATTTTTAGGCTGGAGAACTGTCATTACTGTAACAATGTTTGACAGTAACTGACAGTTCTCCACCCGAAAATCTGTCAGGGAAGTGTCAATAGAAATTCCTCATTGGATGCGTTTGACGCTTTCGAAAAAAAGAGGCATCAATTATCATGGACGCTATCAGGAGTGAAAGAGTAAGATACAATATTGTTTTCCCTTACTGCGTAGCAGTAGCAGAGTAATTATGGATCCAAACTGTCAAATTGGTAGTAAAAGTGACAGTTTGGAGCCAGAAGTAAGAAGTTTTGGTGGGAATGAACCAGACTGAAGGTGTTTTACAGCTTACAAGTCTACACACATCAAAAGTGTCTAGGGATCAAGTTCATTTTAGAATATTGCAATCAAGAATATAAAAAAATAATAAAATGTTTTACAAAAACTGAATTCTTATAATTTATTCAAAATGTGGTGATATAGTCATTGATACAGGCATGAGGGAATTAGGTAGGAGACCAATCCAGAAGATTTGATTTAAATAAATTAGATTTTTTTTTGGAGCTAATAATGTATTTGATGCCTAGACACTTTTGATGTGTGTAGTTGTGTTTCCTCCGGATACCTACTTAATGTAAAAATCGTCCACTTCATATCCGCATCCGCATTCGATAAAAAATTTACAGTCTTTTAGATACTTACATAGCCATCAATTCAATTAGGCTTAAGATAATTATCAAAGGAAAGCATATTTATGAAAGCAGTTATGCAATGAAAATTATCACTTTTCACGTAGTAACCTTGTGCGAAGATATCAACATAATCATCTTGTCAGCGCACTGACGTCCACTGCCAGACATAGGCCTCCGCGCCACAACGATCAATGAACAGCCACAATCATCATTCGCATTCGCAACACGTTTCTTTTCGCCATTCATCTCTATCATTCGTCATCTCTGCAGTTACACCTTTCACGCACATATCATTTTTCACACAGTCCATTCATACCTTCTTTGGTCTCCCTCTTCCCTTGTATCCTTCGACATTCATACTCATCACTTTCCTTGTTACATGGTTTTCATCCCTCCTCATGACGTGCCCATACCATCTTAATCTGTTACTCCTAATATTTTCTGTCACTGGCTACTTTCAGGCTTCCTCATATATAGATAGGTACTTCCTAATCCTATCCATTCGAGTAACTCCACACATCCATTGTAACATTCGCATCTCTGCCACATGTATTCACCTCATCACTCAAAAGTCAAAGTCAAAAGTCAAAATTTCTTTATTTCATCGTTATAACATACAGATATACAGTAGCATAACACAAAGCTTGAAGAACGTCATTTATGATTTTAAAATCAAAAGAAAACGTCCCCGGTTCGAATTAATTTATTTTACTGGCCAGAAGAACCGGGAAGAAACACTTTCCTTGTTACATGGAATAAATAATTAACAGCCACAAGTAGATATAATAGGAAACAATGAGGCATTCTCAAACTAATTTTCCTCTAGAGGTCGCCACCAGTTTCTGTGTTCGACAATCTCCTCTTTTTTAAGTCGGTAAAAAAAATAACGCGACATCTCAAAATGTGACACTGTTGAAATAACAATCTTATTACTATTACTATTACAAGCGTTTCACCACCATCCTGCCTGATGTTAAGCAGCGATGTGGTCTACGATCGAGCACACTTGTTCATTAGGTACCTATTTACCCCAGTGACTTGAAGACCTTTACACTGTACTGCGCAGGAAACACAGACTCCGGCAAGTCGTTTCACATCCTGGCGGTTCACACTATGAAAGTAGACGCAAACCGTTTGGGTCGCGTAAATGGCAAATCCACCTGGTATGGACGACGTTTTGCCGTTCTCCTGGTTGTCCTATTGTAAAAACGCGATGAGGGTATTAGGTTATGCAACTCTGTAACACACTCTGCAAAATGCACCCGATAGAAGACAGATAAACTCGCAACTTTGCGGCAATGCTCTAGGCTTTGTAGCCGAGAATCAAACAGCCTGTTGTCACCTATGAGCCTTCTAGCACGCCTCTCTATTGCCTCCAGAACCTCAAGCTGGTATTTGATGATCCGTCCCAAAGATGAGAGCAGTATTCCATACACGATCGAACTTGTGCTTGATACAGTGTGAGAAACTGTTCCGGTGTGAAATAACGTCGCACCTTCGAGAGGATACCCAGCTTCTTGGCTGCGCTTTGGGCCGTAGCCTCAATATAGGATATATAGGAAACACTGTTAATAATGTATATTGGGTAAAAAACGCTTGCCGAGTAGCTGGACTAGCCGGTAGGCGGCAGTAGCCCAGTGATGGATAAAAAACAATTAGAATAAAGTTCAATATCAAAATATATTTATTTATTACCATAGTCATATTATTATTATTTATGCTAACATGATATGTATTTTTATATAAATATACAAGTATAAAAAATATGCTTACTTATGTTTCAATAATTTCATAAACATTACTTATCTAGTCCGAATTACAAAATAATTGTTTTAATTAGGATTTGTATACTACTAAACAATTAGCAAACTAAGTGAAATACGTAACAAAAACAAATAGGTACGGAATTTTTGTGATGATTTAAATTGATTATGATTCGATCCCAATTAGTAAAATGATAATCTTGATAAAATTAATAATTAATCGATAATAGTACATCATACCGGTGTCTTTTAATGGGCGCAGTGTTTCTCTATTATGTAAAGTAACATAACATAATAAAACAGAAGGCATAAAAGCATAATTCGACGGTCCCAATTAAAAATGTCGGTAGTGCAATTTTAATAGTGTACTTTTCTACACCGTTAGATTGGCGATATTAAGATCTATAAACTTATACGTATATTACATCATGTAAAGGTACCAAAGATTATAAGCTGTTGTAAATTTGATGTATGTACCACAAGTAGTTTAGTTTTAATATCCAAAACTATCTTCTCTCGTGAACATGTTCTGTTGTGTAGTATCGAATTATTTTCATTATTTTGACAATATTTTAATTTTTCAATCACAATATTGGTCGAATCATAAGTAATGAGTACTATATAAAATCTGAACTAAGAAGTATAATGTATTTCGGTTTCATTAAACAATTTAATTTTTCTAAATATGTCAAAATCTCCCCTTCTTTATATAATTAACGATAAACTAAGTAGTTTGTTTAAAACATATTTTTTAGAAGAAGTTTTACTTCCGTCTCAAAACTTAAAAATAACTTAACGTCTATTACTTGTGCCATCATGGTGGGATGATTATAAAAACTAAATAGCTAAATGGTTTATTTTAATTCCCCATTAATACTCATACCATTTTAAAGTGGTATTTCCACCGACCGGACGGCACGGCACAGGACAGAAACGGATTTTTGATTTTCGAGAGTCGGTATTCCGCCGTCAAGTCCTCGATGTAAAATACACTTTGAGCATCGTATGAAACGCATACTAAGAATTCACTGGTCGCAGACCATTGCAAACACCGAACTCTGGAGACCAAACAAGGACCCGAAGCAGTGGAAATTCGAAATAAGAAGTAAAGATCATTAAAAAAACCAGAAAATCTTAAGGTTTCACATTGGTTATGTAGTTATTGCATGGTGTGTGGGCAATCGGTTTTAGTAAACGACACGAAGCGAATAGCTCTAAAAGGAGAGAATTCTTCGAGGAGAGGGTGTCTTCCTAGATCTAAGTGTTGCCATATTAACAAAGGAAACAGAGATCATCAAAGATCTTCAAGATCAAAGCTTCTGCATAGGACAGTGTTCTGGTTACTAAATGAAACTGTACTGCAAAACTTCGGGCTCTGTTACCCTGCTGAGGAATGTAAGGATTTAAGTCAAGCTAATAAGCTTTTAGATTAGCTTAGCGCTGTGGCCTATCGTGATAGTGTTGGCTCATCGATATTATGAGCTTTAAGAAACTTCATTACTTTTTTTTTCATTTATATTAATTATTGGTTCACTACCATTTCCATTTTAATTAAAATGAAGAAAAATAAAAACTTGAAGTGAGTGTAATATAATTGTTCTTCTGAAAGACTTGAGTGTTGTATTCCTGATTTTAAAACTAATTCTTCTTTGTTCGTTCTGTTCTCCTTTTTCTATAGCAATAATTTTCAGTTTGACCTCTAGGCCTACTATCTCACTAGCAAATATTTCCTATAGATAATTATTTTCGCTTGCAATTAAATGGGGAATTTTCAAACTCCAAAAATTTCTTATCTAGATGTCGCTGGTTGGTGTCAAGGGGATTTCTGTCAGTTATATTTTAGTGCGGTTTTTGTTATTTGGGTGAGTTATGTAGACTTCAGGCACTTTTGTTACATACGGACAAACAATAAAAAAAATTACTGTCGCCTTCAATTCGGACTGCTTGAAGTTGTCATTTTCTTGACTTTTATCCCCCTAATACAGCTAGCGCCATCTGTCATAACTAAAAGAAACAGGGGCCCTGAAAATTCCCCATTAAATAAAATATATATCTAAAAACCCATGATGTCCTATTTCTACGGTTACTTGGCCATCTACACAAATGACTATTCGAATTGGCTAAAGTATACAACGATTCTAAAAAAAAATAAGTTATTTTATAATAATCTTAAAATTACATATCACACAACGACGTTGGCTAAAAATGGAATTTTGATTTCAGTCCACATTTCTTTACACTATGCGCCGGGCTTCGTTTTCCTGAGGATGAAGAAAAAGACGTATTAACAAAATTCACACGTCACATAAAACCGGATATATAGCAGAAAAAGTTGAGAAAAAGAGTAATTTTGCCATGCTAAATGTGTGTGTATTTTTGGTGATTGGTATTTTTATTTCATAGATTGTTATGATGTTCCACTGCTGGCCAAAGGCCTCCTCAACTATCTACCACTGCTCACGATCCCCTGCTATCTTCCTCCAGTCGCTCTGAAAGCGTCAAGATGAATTGGTATTGAAGAAAATAAAAATTTGGGGGAGTGAGTTAGTGAGAGGTGTATTGGCATAAAAAAAACAAATGATACCTACAGGAATTTTATTCCAGTCTTTAATCACTATCAAAGACAGGAATAAAATTACTTAAATTATTATTAAAATTAGCAGTACTTTTTTCTGAAGAAGAGTACAACAACTTTTCTTCTTGAAGAAAAGTACATTAATGTCTTTGGCTTTAAGAAGGCAGCTGGAATATTATACTGGGGTTTGCACCCGCAATATTGATTTTCAGCCACTGCCAGAAGTCGAAAGCTAGTAGATACATACATATGCCCCCATTCCCAGAGGGGTAGGCATAGCTCAAACATCAATTGGCAGCAGTAGTAAAAAAAAAAAATTCAGTGCCGGAAAAGACCGACGCGTCAAAAGACAAATTCTTGGAAAGAAAAAGAAATAAATATTTTACAACAACACACACATTGCCTTCATCCCACGTTAAGTAGCTAAAGCACTAATTGTGTTATCGAATTCAGACAACGAAATACACTTACTTAAATATTTTTGTTTTCATTTAAATTCATACTTATATAAATAAAACACTCACAATAGACACATCCAACAAGTACTTAAAAGCTCATCGCCCAAGTACCTGTTAGCGATGGGAATCGAACCCACGACCTTACGGAATAGAGGCAGACATGCTGACCACTATACAAACGGGTCCGTCGAAAGAAGCATTTTAGAAACATACCTTCCCCGCAACATGTCCTGTATCTCCTGGTTGGACTTGCCCTTGGTCTCCGGCACCAAGAACATGGTGAACAGGAAAGACAGCACGCAGCACACGCCGAATATCCAGAAGGCTATGGACATGCCCAACACTACGGCGATGGGCTTAAAGAACCTGTGAAATTATTTGATTAAGTCTTTCTGATTCTATTCAACAGATTTTCGTTCTTGGTATCGATTTGCACACATCAAAAGTGTCTAGGGTTCAAGAATATTTTTAGCTCTAAAAAGATCTAATTTATTTAAATAAAATGTAATCTTCTGGATTGGTCTCCTACCTAATTCCCCATGCCTGTATCAATGACTTATCACCACATTTTGAATAAATTATGAATGGATTCAGTTTTTGTAAAAGGAAAATAATAAACTGTACCTACATCAAAATTACTAACTTGCACACCTAAAAAGCCAAAGTTATCATCAGAATGGCAATTAGATGACAAAATCAGTAATTTTGTCGCTAAGCCAGCATTTTAGTTAGGTTAGGTTAGACTTTTTTGATGCACGTTTAAATACTATCCTTTGTAAAATAATAATATATATATTCTTGATTGCAATCTTCTAAAATGTACTTGATCCCTAGACACTTTTGATGTGTGTATTTGGTAAATTCACCTGAGCCCATGTTCTATAGGTGTCAGATACTGATAATTAGTAAGAAAGTGGTATATCAGTATAAATGTCACTTCCCGTATCACTCAAACATCAATAAGGTAGAGTTGTCGTATTGTGACCAGTGAAAAATTAACCTTAATGTCTAATGGCAAGCATATGAGTTTCAACCTTAGGGTGGTAGTACAGATTCTTGGCCGGCTATACATACTTACAATTTTTTAAATACTAATATATAAATGAGCGTTTATAGCTTAGTTTTCGGGCACTTGGAATTCTGCGGTCATACGAAGAAAGGGCGTAACTTTATATTTATGTTCATGGGAATCTGTGCTTTATTACTAGATTAATCCAAACGAATAAAACATATATTCCCATGAAAAAAATACAATCGAGTGATTGGGTTCTATTGGTGTTAGGACTAGATGCATACCAAAGTGTTTACTGACTAAAGTAGTCACTCATACGGTAAATAAAACAGGCATAATCTAACCGCCACTCAAGCCCTACCTGCCTCTCTCTGTACAGGCCATTCTCTGGAGACGTGCGCGTCTACTTTCGCCTGCCTCTTTTCAACGCACACGTTTTCTTTACTCCATACAATTTATCTTCATCCGTCCCTGTTTTGTTGCCAACTCTCCCCCTTCTGGGGCATGACGACCACATTACGGAGACTACGCGTCGGGTCATACGGTAAAACAAAATATCATGATCAAACCCACTTACCTCGTAACCAAGAAAGAGAGTATCCAGCAGAAAGCAGTGGCAATAGGTGCAGCAATGGCCTTCACTTCTATCGGGAAGAGTTCCCCCATAACAGCCCATGGCAGCGGACCCAAGCCCACGCAATACGTCACCATGAATAGGACCAGAGACAAGATGGGGATGAAGCCAATAGAGTCCTTTACGGGGCTTTGGTGCTCGGCCAAGATGAAGTACATGCCCATAAGACCCTGGAAAAGAAAACGTTTTGTTACTCGTTATGGTTTTTTTTTACGATTACACGTTTTTATTCTTATTTTCGAGTCCACCGGATTTAGATGCGCAGAAACCCTCTTGTTGATAAATATTATAAAAATAAATACACTTCACGCCTTTTAATCTCAAAGCGGGGCAAATGCAAAAGAAAATAAAACCTCAAACATAGAAGTGATACTTGAGTGCTATGTCCCATGGTCTAAGATTTTTTAGATCTCTGTCTATTCAAGATCCAACCGTTGCATTGTCTTGTAATGGATATCACGTATACAGTGAATGAGGGAGAATGTAAGGGCTTGTAAGTGAGTGAGTGCGTGGAAGAGTAGGATTAAGTGTGTGAATACTGTGTGTGTGATTACTGTGTGTGTGATTACAGTGTGTGTGTGTGTGAATACCGTGTGTGTGACTGTGAATACTGTGTGTGCATGTGTGTGAATACTGTGTGTGTGAATACTGTGTGTGTATGTGCGCCTGTGTGAGTACTGTATGTGTGTGTCTGTGTATGTGCGTCTGTGTGAGTACGGTATGTGTGTGTGTGTGTGTGTGTCTCACCAGGCCGAGGGCGGTCCCGCAGGAGGAGAAGAGCAGCAGCAGGCGGCGGCCGAGCCGGTCCACCACCAGCGGGGTCACCGCCGACGCGCACATCTGACATACACAATGAAACAAGAAAAATACACTTCAGGACTTTTATATCCGTAGCATCTCCTTGGACGTGGCTCTCAGCTCAACCTGTTCCGGTGTCATCACCGTGTGGTTTATAACCTCGCCGCTAACGGGGAAATGTCCACAACGCATTTCCCCACAGTACAGATAGAAAGCAAGCTCACCAAGGTTCACCAAACGTATTTAATCCAACATTGTCTGATGGAATCATAATATTGATGGAATTTTTGAAATTAGGATCTTAAGTATGGTAAAAGGTAGAAGTAATTTGATTAGTTAGAATGTAATGCGTCGACATCGTCGCGATGTATTCAATTTAATTCAATATGTTTATTGCATTCTACAATTGTAATCTTAGGTACCATTATAGTACTATGGGATGGGTAAGTGGAAACACATTGTAGATCCTGAGAGCAGCAATCCTGCGTTAAAGAGGGAAAGTTATAAAAAGAAATATAATACTAGTTTGTCTTACTAAGTATATAAGCCAATATGAACAATAATACTGTCGTATAACGCATTAAACAAACATAATAAATTGTACAATAAAAAGTAATATATATATTATTTCCATTATAAATGGGGAAGAGAATGAAAGTACGTCAAGATAGAATAGATGAAATTTTAAATGCTATGATAGGAAAAGAAACAGGAAAAGCGGCAGGGTATCATAGGGTTTCGTTGGAGATGAGGTCTCGGCGTGCGGTAGTAGTTAGTGTTTCCATCGATGGGACAGAATAGTGAGGCCACAAAAAAATTTTGGTTAAAAATATAATAATACATTTTTACACACGGTCACCTAAATACTTCTAAATACATACCTAAATAGATAAATAAAACACCCAGACGCACAAAACAAACGCCTCATTTCATCACTAAAGAATTATGTCAGTGGCGAGAATCGAACCCACGACCGTCGTCCTTGAGGCAGATGCCCTGACTAATCCACGCTGGCCGTCCAAAAGACCAAAATGTACGAACCTGCACAGCGCCAATAATGATGGTGGCGACGGCTGACGAGATATTGGAGCCGGAAGCCTCGAAGATGTCGGTCATGTAGAAGAGCACGGCATTGATGCCGCTGAACTGCTGGAAGAACACCAGGAAGCAGGAGATGTACATCGCCTTGAAGTTGCCGGTCTCCATCAGATCTGAGAGCTGGAACAAGATAAGGATAAATGTACATCAAGGAATGGCCGAGCATTTTTTCATCACTACATACCTGGTACAAAGTCGCGTCTCGCTGTCTGCCCTTATGTATACTTAGATAATCAATACATAGTATAAAACAAAGTCTCTTAAAGCCAAAATCTATTAAACGTACTAAAAATCTCTACTGAATCCATTTCAAAGGTATTGAAAACTTCTGAAATTGAGGTTCAGGGATTTCTTACTACAAAAAACTATATTGAATGTAAGTGTGTAAAGTGTTAACTGTATGATGCCACAGACAGACAGATAGGCAGATAGACACGTCAAACTTATAACACTCCTTTTTTGCGTCGGAGGTTAAAAAGCTTAGGCAGTACATATCTCTTGTACTATTAGGGCCTTACTAATATTCGCGCAATTGCTATTTCGAAGATACACAAAGCTCAACTTAACTCGTCAGTTGTATGTCAAATACGGAATAACCAGTTCAAGTAGACCTGTAATAACCGTTGTATAAGTGACAACGCGTTTATTGGTAAGGGGGTTATTTTGCAAAGATGCCCACAGTCAGTGTCCCATTATTTCAATAAGACTTACAGTAGCGGTCTTCTCCATGGAAGCCTTTATCTCGGCCTCCATGCGGTCCACCTCCGCCAAGACTCCGTCGCGAGACCTCCCGCGGATGGTCATCAGCGACGATATGGCACCCTCTCTGTTGTCTGGAATCAAAGTTTTTGTAAATCAAAGAAGGGCTCTACTTCCAAATAGGTTTATGAGATTGATTGATTTTCAACATCAGTGCGGGACGCAGACCGCGGCTTTCCTAGATACCTATTAAAAAAAAAAAAAATACACTTCACGCCTTTTAATCCCAAAGAGGGGTAGGCAGAGGCACTTACTAAAGCAAATGCCAACGGTTCACCAAGCGTATTTAACCCAACGTGACAGGAGGTGAGCCCATCGCCGTTATAGGGTTTACACACCTTGTGGTGTGAAACCCGCACACCACAAGGTGTATCACGATAAAAAAATATATTCTCGAGGAAAAACAAAAATATTCCTTTATACCGCAATATAACCGAAGTCCACGCGGGCGACGCCGCGGGCGGAAAGCTAGTGTGTAATTATAAGTGTGTCAACATTATAATAAATTCCAAAAAACAAAAATACATATGAGCGTCTGTGGTCCAGTTGGTCGGATACTTGACTTGTAACCGGGAGGTCCCGGGTTCGAGTCCGGCTACTGGACGTGTACCAATGGGGCTCTTTTTCAGATCCTATGTACTTACGCAACGCAACGCTCGTACGGTGAAGGACAACATCGTGATGAAACCCGCACACCACAAGGTGTGTGAACCCTATAAGGGCGATGGGCTCACCCCCTGTCACGTTGGGTTAAATACGCTTGGTGAACCGTGGGTACTTGCTTTAACAAGTGCCTCTGCCTACCCCTCTTTGGGATTAAAGGCGTGAAGTGTATTTATCTATTTATTTTTAAAAATACATAATACAAGCACTTACTTTTAATCAGGTAATAACTTGGTGATTCGGGCATCCAGAAGAATGCTACCACGAATGCAATAGTGAAGGCAATGCCTATGTAGGCCACCACGCCGTAGGACACGTATGGACCGACGCCGTACACCAGCAGGAACCCGAATGTGATGAACAGCTGGAGGAAGGAGCCTAGAGCTCCGCGGCAGTCGTCCTGAAATAATAACAATAAAAACCCTTAAAACCGCATTAAACGTACTACAGCTAGCAGACAGCTTACTAATATGTATTATAAACAAGCTGACCCGGCAAACGTTGTTTTACCAATATACGTTAATAACAGTGTTTCTCTACTATTATATGCATGTATTATACATATAAACCTTTCTCAAAAATCACTCTATCCATTAGAGAAAACCGCATCAACATCCGTTACCTAGTTTTAAAGAAGAAGACAAACAAACAGACAGACAGCGGAAAGCGACTTCGTTTTATACTATGTGTTGATGGGAAATTGAGTTTGTTTGTTTGTTCCGCTTTCACGCCGTAACTACTGAGCCGATTACTTTGAAATTGCAGACGTATAGTTAGAAGTCCGGTTTAAATAATAGGGTACACTTTATCCCAGAAAAATAGATATTCCCGGAGGAAAACAAAAATATTCCTTTACACCGCAATATAACCGAAGTCCTCGCGGGCGAAGCTGCGGGCGGAAAGCTAGTAATCTATATTGGTAAAACAAATTTCCCGGCTCAGCTATATGTAACCCACTCACGTACATACTTATACATATTGTATAATTCGACTTAAAACTGGAAATAGGTCCTATCTGATTTTAAAAGTTCATGCAATTAAAAAAAAAAATACACTTCACGCCTTTAATCCCAAAGAGGGGTAGGCAGAGGCACTTGCTAAAGCAAGTACCCACGGTTCACCAAGCGTATTAACCCAACGTGACAGGGGGTGAGCCCATCGCCGTTATAGGGTTCACACACCTTGTGCTATGCGGGTTTCATCACGATGTTGTCCTTCACCGTACGAGCGTTGCGTTGCGTAAATAGGCTCTGAAAAAGAGTCCCATTGGTACACGTCCAATAGCCGGACTCGAACCCGGGACCTCCCGGTTACAAGTCAGGTATCCGAACAACTGGACCACAGACGCTCAACAAAACTGGTCGTTTAAATCAAATGAAAAAAAAAGTGTGGACAAATCATCAAGGGCCTAAGCGACTATAAAAATCGACTTAGAGCTATGGGAGTGAGCTCATACGATAGAGAAAAAAATCTAAGTAGGATGGCATTCATAACTCAATTTGGCCCAAAATGTCGCTTATGCCGTGTGGTGACGGCGAATAGAATACATATGTCACCACCCCAGCCCAACTTTTCCCGTCATGGGGGTCGTAAGAGGCGACCGAGGCAGCTCTCCAGAGAACGGGCAGCAGCGCTCTCTGTGAGTTAAACCACAACACCACTGCGATCGTCAACCCGCCTGCCAAGCGTGGCGATTACTAGCATTTCACCCCAAATGACGGATCTCATTGGGGGAGGCCCTCGTCCAGCAGTGGACGTTATGTGGCTGATGATGATGATGATGTCTCTTATGCCCTCACTCACAGTAGCAATCTCAGCGCAGTACATAGGCGACAGTGTGAAGAGCATCCCCACACCAATACCCCAGAATATCCTGGCCGCGAACAGCATGTACACGTTGACAGCAGCCGCCACCAGCACCCAGCCAATCAGCAGCGGGATTGAGGAAGCTATTATGCCCCATTTACGACCTATGTTCGACGCTGCTATGCCGCCGGCGAACGGACCTGGAAGATAAGGGAAAAATAAGTTGAACAGAAAAAATTGCAAACAATAAATTAACGAAAAATAATTATCTACTATATAAAAATAAGTCGGGTTTTCCTCCCTGACGCTATAACTCCAGAACGC
>SJJU01072497.1:0-10216 GCA_012932125.1 Conopomorpha cramerella
CAAAATGTGGTGATAAGTCATTGATACAGGCATGGGGAATTAGGTAGGAGACCAATCCAGAAGATTAGATTTGATTTAAATAAATTACATTTTTTTAGAGCTAAAAATGTCCTTGATCCCTAGACACTTGATGCGTGTATATAAAAATGAATTGATGTTCGTTACTCTCGCTAAAACTCGAGAACGACTGGACCGATTTGGCTAATTTTGGTCTTGAATCACACGTGGGAAGTCCAGGGAAGGTTTAAAAGGTGTATTTCATCCAATACGCGGGATACAAAAGCGACTTTCTATGGCAAAACAAAAGTTTGCCGAGACAACTAATCAATGATACATAAATTCAATTGAACATTGATTTCGCCGGTGCGGTGGTCTCCGAAGGGTAACGCTTACCGATTCAGAGGTGGCAAATTTTCAACACAAAAATGAGCAAATAAGCTACACTGAATGTCGGGCCCGTTTCCCGTCCGTGAGTCAGTGCGACGGCGGTTTCCTGTCACGCTGGTGTTCAACAAGCGCTGGGAATTGACTGAGCGGTGCATTGCATCCACTTATTGAGCTGTAACCGCGTTTGATCGGCAAATTGTCCGTGCGATTTTCCCATTTAGATCTGTTATCGTGTATTCTGCATCGCATAAGCTGTGCAAGTGCTACACAAGAGTGAGATATAGGTCGCGGATTACTTCGAGAAGTTTATAATTCGTAGCGTCTGTGGTCCAGTTGGTCGGACACTTGACTTGTAACCGGGAGGTCCCGGGTTCGAGTCCGGCTACTGGACGTGTACCAATGGGACTCTTTTACAGAGCCTATGTACGCAACGCAACGCTCGTACGGTGAAGGACAACATCGTGATGGAACCCGCACACCACAAGGTGTGTGAACCCTCTAACGGCGATGGGCTCACCCCCTGTCACGTTGGGTTAAATACTTGGTGAACCGTGGGTACTTGCTTTAGCAAGTGCCTCTGCCTAACCCTATTCGGGATTAAAGGCGTGAAGTGTATTATTTTATTTATTATTATTTATAATTTTGTGTTTATTCGCTTTGCAACGATTTCTAGTAGCTAAATAATGTCAATTCGCAGGGTGGGTATCACTAATACCATTACCCATTGTACTCTCCGTTCCAGATCTTAGCTTTCCAATTCGATGGTCCCTATTAAGAAAGTCGGATCTACAGAACGGAACATGTTCAGGAGAGAAGATAGTTTTGGATATTAAAACTAAACTACTTGTGGTACATACTTCAAATTTACAACAGCTTATATGATCTTTGGTATCTTTACGTGATGTAAATATACGTTATAAGTTTATAGACCTTAATATCGCCAATCTAATGGTTTAGAACAGTACAAAATGCTAAAATTGTACTAATTGGGACCATCGAATTGTAAATAAAATAAAACACGGCAATTTAAATCATCCGCTGCACTTTTGCCCTCGGCCTCAATCCGAGTGATTGATGGATTGATTGATTGCAACCGATGAAAGCAGACTTTTATTTAAGACAATCAAGCAAACAGCACCAGCCATAGAGGTCCACTGCTGGGCGAGGGCCTCCCCTAATGATATCCATGATCAATTGGGGTGAAATGCCAATAATCGCCACGCTTGGCAGGCGGGTTGGCGACCGCAACGGTGTTGTGATTTTACTCACAGAGAGCGCTGCTGCCCGTCCTCTGGAGAGTTCCCTCGATCGCCTCTTACGACCCCCGCGACGGGAATAGTTGGACTCTGGTGGTGACACGTGTATTCTATTCGCCATCACCACACGGCTTATGCATACCCATTGCAATGGTAATACTGACACGGCAGGTTTATTTCAAATTAAACAACTATTGACGGCTAGTTGTGTAAAAATACACACATCAAAAGTGTCTAGGGATCAAGAACATTTTTAGGTCTAAAAAAATCTATTTTATCTAAATCAAATCTAATCTTCTGAATTGGTCTCCTACCTAATTCCCCATGCCTGTATCAATGACTTATCACCACATTTTGAATAATTTATGAATGAATTCAGTTTTTGTAAAATATATTCTTGATTGCAATCTTCTAAAATGTACTTGATCCCTAGACACTTTTGATGTGTGTATTTTGGTATATTGCAAACACCGCATACACAAAGTGTTATACGAAAGAAATCGTAGATTTACGGCGCAGCGTTCACTCGCATCGCGAAACAAGTTGCAGAAAATAATCATATTAAGTACAATACATCAATGCGAGAGCGAATATTTCCTAGAACGATTGACTGTGATTGTGTTTTGTTATCTAGTCCGGTTCTCAGTTCAACCCAACGTGAATATCAAGTAAGTCATTGTGACAAACACGTCATATTTCTTCGCAATAACTGCGATGCTAATCACCTACTAACGAGCATCGTTAATTAATTAATGTTAACAATTTCGCACGTAATATAATTTAACAGTTGTAAAGTCAACGTTAGATCTGAATATAACTAAATCTTTACGCAAAGCACATTTTTTTTTGGTTGTAGCTATAAAATATACATTTTATGCAACTCGCAATTTCTTACATAGACCATAAATACAGAGCAGAAATGAAAATAGTAAAGACACAAAAATACTATTCTTTTATACAGAGTAGTCACATACAAGTCTATAGAAATTTTGTAATCTAGGAAAGATGTAGACATAGACATTTCTTTATTTAGACACACACAGACGGATACACCATTAGTTAAAAGAGTACAAAGTTAAATTAAAAAAAAAATTGGATGGTGCAGCACCGCGCGTGTGTTTCACCTCGCGGTCGAAATGTGCAACGACTACCTAAATATACACACATCAAAAGTGTCTAGGGATCAAGTACATTTTAGAAGATTGCAATCAAGAATATATTTTACAAAAACTGAATTAATCCATAATTTATTCAATGTGGTGATAAATCATTGATACAGGCATGGGGAAATAGGTAGGAGACCAATCCTGAAGATTAGATTTGATTTAAATAAATTCGATTTTTTTTAGAGCTAAAAATGTTCTTAATCCCTAGACACTTTTGATGTCAGTATAAGACTAGCTGTACCGCACGGTGTTACACGCTTTTATTTTAGTTCCCATGGGAAGTTCGCGGTAAAATATAGCCTATGTTACTTGTGGATAAGGTAGCTTTCGAACGGTGAAAGAATTTTTAAAAACGGGCCAATAGTTTATGAGCCTATTAATTACAACCAAACAAACAAAGGTTTCCTTTTTATAATATTAGTTTAGATGTTTACCTCCAATTGCGTGCCGCAGTATCGCAGAACTGATCTCGCGTTGAACATATTAGGGTCAGGAGTCATCATCTCGAGACCATCGGGGTTGTCAATCAAAACTGGCCTTGTGAATCCTAAAAAAAAAAAAAACAAAAAAATAAATAATACACTTCACGCCTTTTAATCTCAAAGCGAGGTAGGCAGAAGCACTTGCTAAAGCAAATGCTCACAGTTCACCAAGCGTATTTAACCCAACGTGACAGGGGGTGAGCCCATCGCCGTTATAGGGTTCACACACCTCGTGGTGTGCGGGTTTCATCACGATGTTTGTCCTTCACCGTACGAGCGTTGCGTTGCGTACATAGGCTCTGAAAAAGAGTCCCATTGGTACACGTCCAGTAGTCGGACTCAAACCCGCGACCTCTCGATCACAACCAACTGGACCACAGACGCTCCTACAACTACGCTCCACAAAAAAAAATGTCACTACATTATTATACTGCCAAAAAATACACTTCACATGTTTAAATCCCAGTGTGATAAGCAGAGGCAGTTGGAGGAAGTTATGGGGTAACCCATCTAGGTCCTGGATGATCCCTACAAGAGATCATCAAAGACACAAAGGGTCTGTTGGAGTTTCTCGAGGGAACTGGATGGTTAGAGTAGCACCTCTCAAACCACGCTTATTAGGTATATAGGATGTCGAGTTGCAAAGCTCAGTATTGTCTACATCTCAAACACAAACCCACATCCCCAAGCATATTCAACCCAATATGATAGGAGATGAGCATATCACCATTAAAGGCTTCACGCACCTAGTTATTATGACTTTGTCATGATGTTTTCCTTCTTGTATAAATGGTGCATGGTGTACCTACACACCTACTATAGCCAATATTATTATCTTCAATATTGAACCCACAACTTCTGATATTATGTCTAATTATACCATAATATTCAATACCTACATTATTGGGATTTCATGAGTTTTGGCAGTGGGATGGAATGAATGAATGAATACTTTATTGCACACTAAGATATTACATATACTATACACTAATGAGACAATGGTAAGGTTACAAAAGGCGACCTTATCGCTGTAAGCGAATTTTTCCAGGTTACCTGTTTTGCTGACATATTGTATCACCACCCTAGCCCAACTTCTCCAACAATCTCTACCTACCCTTCTGGGAAATTGGTGTGACATATACATATGTATGCATAAACAACAAAGTTATACAGGAAAGTTAAGCAAAGTTGTTCAAGTTCCTCTGTAATAATCTAACCCCAAAACTATATCTACCATATTAATACTGAGCTTTAACTTTTAAATGCACTTTAAACTTTAATGAACCATCAGAACAATGAAGTCAATTGAACACTTAGAAGCTGTTGTTCCATTAAAATTAAAGTTCCTTTAAACATAATGGCCCTTTCTCCAATACAAAGTTAGATGATTGAAGTTCTGAAGTTTGGATGATACAATAGATAAACAACCTACATGTCAATGGTATTCTCATAAACTTAGATGGAAAAAACAAAACAACAAAATTAAATTGCAAAAAAAACTATGTGATAGTGTCAAAATCAATAAACATATTAGAAAAAGTATACAAACCATTATCTCTAATAAACTCTTCAGTGAACTGGTACCCTTTCATTCTCTGCATAGATTGGGGGTGAGGCCGAAGTGGCCGTGCTGACAAGGCTCGAACCCATGCCGGACTGCCCACCTGTGCTGCCCGGGCTTCTGCCCCAATCTCGTAGCGGTCTGCACGATGATTGTTTGTAGGCTGTTTTACTGCAAGACGACACATCGGTGAAAATATTAATTAGTGTTTCTTTATGTAATGTATTAAATGGAGAATGCTGTCTTCAATTTTACTTACACACAGATGGGCCATACGTTGTACTGCATTTTGGGCAGTGGTATTTATCTATGTCATCCGATTGATATATCTTCACATTTACACAGCTGAAAGAAGAATTTAACTTCAGTTGCATAGAATATTATCAAATTTAAAAGGCAGGGCAATGTGCCCGTTGAATAATTAAATGATACTACAGTTACAATTTTTCATTGTTTGTACACAAGTTGAAACACACTTGTACCATAGTTACACACACGTAAACAAAAGAGTGGCTGCTAAATTATAGATCCATGATGCTCCTGACATTTATTAATGCTATTCGTTGTTAGAGAACTAGTGTATTTGAAGGAATACAAAAGGAATATTAATTAATTTAGTAAAACATTCGGTGCCGTGTGTACGATGGCCGAGCGCAAGTGGCCGTCACAGGAACACATTTTTTTCTCACTATAGGCCCTATCATTTCACAAATATTTGCACTTTGCTCAATTTACCTGCCATGGAACCACTCACGGCAGCAGTCGCATTCTATCATAAATTGTCCAATATTATAAGGTTGACCACACAAACAATAGGTTTCCTTCGATGACGCCATTTTGATGGCGAATAGACAATTTCCGGATATTTTACAACACGTTTTGAAGTTTAGCAAGATTCCCAAGAGATTGAGCCATACGATATCCATAGACAATATTACGTATTTGCTTTATCGTATTTCTGAGGGAACACATTATTTTTGTATTTTTTTTACTTTCAACAGTTATTCAGACACATAGCTTTATCTCTCTTTCATTCTACTGAGCAGGGTATGTTTATACATTTATTTTGTCAAAATAAAAACATGGAACTTATCTGATGTTATCTTGTAACGATAGATGGCGCTAACTGCAGATATAAAATGGCGGCAAAAGTGCAGCAAACATTACAAAGGCGGGGAGTTCAAATGTAAGTGTAATTAATTTTAATTTCCATAATATATCTTCTCCATTGTAGAATGCTTGCTTGCTAGTTAGTATAAACATAGTGTAGATGAGAAACACGAAAATTAGTGACCTAATTTATATATAGAACAATCTCGGTTTTTTTATGGGCCTTTTTTATGGGTATCTACAGTAACTAAGGGATATGAATAGCTCTAATACCTAGGTTCACTAGGTTGTTTCCAAATTGGTCCGAGATCTACAAAGCGAGCTTTCACTTTGCTTGGTTTCCTGTGCTTTACTTTGAAGCAAATTTCTTACCTTTACAAAAAGATCATACATACCTACCTACTGGGTATAAAAATAATTGTTTATTTAGTAGAAATATATACAATGGCAGTATTAGGTAGATAGGTGCGTAGGTTACCTACGTACCAACGGTAGATATCTACTTTTTTACGTAGGGGGGCGTTTCTACTCTATTCTAGGGAGTAGAAATAGGTACATACACTTCACGCCTGTCTCCCAGAAGGGTAGGCAGAGATTATGGATCTTCATTTGTCACGGTCCTGACATCCATTTCGCTTTATCGACATTCCTACCTACATCTTTTCATACATGGTCTGCGATTTCGAGTACTTTTCACGCCACCGTCCGCCAGGACATCACCAATCTGGTCGATGTATGTCCTTCTGGGGCGACTTCCACTCACCCGGCCTGGTACATAAACCATATCCTCTTTCGTTAATCGACTTTCATCCATCCCGGCCACATGCCCCGACCGTCGAAGCATGCCCTTAGGGCTTAGGCCCGACTTACGGAGGTTCAAACTCAATGTATGGGATGGTATATGTACTAAGTATTATTATTTTATCTGTTCCCATACTTAGTATGTATGCTTAGTATGCAAACCGTTTGGTTCGCGTAAATGATCTTTCGTCTTCAAACTCAATTTTTTGCTGATTTAAAAATAAAAATGTAATGGGCCGGGTGAGTAAAGGTTGCCCCAGAAGGACATATACAGACCAGATTGGTGATGTCCTGGACGAAGGTGGCGTGAAAAGTACTCGAAACCGGAGGTCATGTATGAAAAGATGTATGAATGTAAGTAGATGAAGCGAAAGGGGTATGTCAGGACCGTGACAAATGGAGATCTGAGTCCCTGCCTACCCCTCTGGGAGACAGGCGTGAAGTGTATGTATGTATGTTAAAAATAAAAATAACTCCTCATTAAAGTCATATACACAAGTGCATATAATCATACGATCACAAGGACACTTCGGCTACGTTTAGCATAACAGTCGTCTCCCACGACAAACGACAAACCAGGAAGAAAGACACCTGATGCATTCAATTTACATACCAGATCAGCATAGAATACAAGGATCTTTAAGCTGTAACAAAACGAAATAGCAATTTAAAGCTGCATAAAATATTCTGCTGTTGGCAACCCATAAAATATTGATATGGCCCAACATACACGACCGACTTTTTGTCGAGTTGTGGTGAGTTTACTAGGATCCAGTAGTAATTTCAGTATCGGGCACGCAATACTGACTATTTCATTATGTCCCTGGCTGCCTAGTTCTTCGTGTGTTTAGCAAGTGACTTTGCCTACCCCGCTTTGGGAATAGGCGTGAAGCGTATTTATTCTACTTACTGTACTTGCTACCTACAAAAAATAAATAATAATGGAAAAAAATCGACCGCCGATTGTCGGACTGTACATTATATTTATATATAATAGATAAAGTAGGTAGTATACTTAATCGGCTAAGAATTCGCTCTACCACCCTAAGGTTGAATATCATTAAACATTAAGGTTCATTTTTGAATTGCCACAATATAAACTTATTGACGTTTTTGTGTCAAAGATGTATCATCTGAACTTTCCTAGCCGACCGTACATACAGCTTCATAATACTTAGATACCTACTATTATCTAGTACCTACGTATTAGATAATATTATCTGCTATACTGCGTGTAAATGCACCCCGAGCAATGGTCTTAGAAACATTGTTGGGTCAAAACCTAGGCAAAAAGAAATCAATTTTGTATGGAGATAAAACATAGATATCACATATTTAATTTCCTAGCATTTTCGCCGTTGTGAGTTAATTTTGACGGACCCAACCAATAACATTTCTGATTCCATTTACTTGCATATACACAAGCCATTCACCTAAAAACCAAACTTTTAGGATTCCGAATAGGTAATTAACACAGTTTAAAGTGGTGAACAGTCATGTGTCTATCGATTATACTTAGTCGGCGCGTCACCTAAACAAAATCTGACAGGTCGATTGACATGCGTAGGCGTAGCCTAGACTGATAGTGTTGTACTTATATTATTGTAAAGATTAGATTTATTTCAGAATCGATTTATGAGTGATCAATTATAAGTCTTCCGAAATGTTTTATAAGCAACAGACAGTACATTCAAGGTTTCGACAAGATGAAACCTATTTGTTAGCCGTTTATAATACGTGCTGTAGAGCTTATTATATTTATTTTACATATAACTGCATAATAACTGCATAAATTCTATTCATGAACAAGAAAACCAAATATTTTCTATCAATGGGGAATTTTCTTTGACGTTTTCCTGACAGATTTTCGGACGAAGACTTACTTTCCAAACAAAGTTTGACAGTAATAACCGAAAATCTGTCAAAAAACGTCAAAGAATATTCCCCATTGAAGACAAAGTGCTAAGAAGCAATAGGACGTCCGCGCTGAGATACAGAATATGTCAACTCCATAAATTTTTTTTCAGGTTGTCAGTCACACACAACCATTCTAAAAATTGTTCATGGATTTATCAATGTGTCAGAATTTGCTTCTTAGATGACGCCGACAATAATCAATCACCGTGGTAACTTTGTCTAACGGAGCCAAGACTTCCTGTACCTTCCTATCATATATGCGTGCATGCTAAGTAGGTGTCTGTTAGCAGCTAGGTACCTATGGCGTGTAATTTGGTAAGTAAGTACTCACTTATTAATCACGTGACAAAAACGCATCACCCGTACATCCGTAGAGGTAACTCCTTTACCAAAAGGCCGCATCGTAGATTTTCCGACATACAGTAAATGATGAGTAAACTGTAGATACGATAGGTAAGTACCTATCCGACTAAGGAGGTAAGTAACTATAATGTCGATATCGACATACCTACATCACTATAGGTGAGAAGTTGAGATGAATCACGCGATTGCGTAAAGTAAACAACGATTTATTCTGTATTTACTTAGGTCGGTACTAGGATGGCTGCGTAATCTTGTACTACCTACTACCAGTTAGCTAGGAGCTGCGTACTTTCCTGTACAGTTGGGATCAAACTGGCACTGTGTTTATATCTTTATATCGTGTGTATATCTTCATGCTACTTACCTAAATATTGTGGTAAGAGCTACCTATTTCGACCGCGCGGTGTTCAACGTCCCATTTTTTAATTTAACATTGTGCTTTTTCAACTAATTCGTCTGTGTGTGTCTGTACCTGTGTGTCGAAATATAGAAATGCCTATGTCTACCTAAAAGTTACTGTGTATACATAGGTACATACGTACACTATATGGAGAATTTTGTACCGAATCATTTTTGCAACTGTTTATCTTGCTTGACTTGTCCGCCTTTGACAACATGTCTCCAACTCTCAATGATGATCTATTGTTGACAGAACTGTTACAAAACTTACACACTGTATGTCACTTACGTGTTTTTACTGCTAAAGAGATTACCGAGCGACAGGTCACGTGCCACATTTATGTGATGTCCATACTCACATAGGTAGGTAAAGTGGCCACTGCTTACAGTAGGTCGAAAACAATACCCTTCATATTTGATGCGAACAAGCGGTTTGTTGTAACAAGGCGTACCTACACTTACCTACATCCTAATAGGAAACCTATAGGAATAATTTTCAATAGCCGTCGTCGGTCGGTTGTCGTCGTAACAAACCACGAGATATTATTACGTGATAGTAGGTAGTGGCCACGCGAAGAGGGGCAAGGCGACGAAGTAAATGTTGCAATCGGTCGCCGTCGACCGGCGAACGGTGCATCATTGGACGCACGCACAAGTCGCGCGGTACCGAACACGCGTAGTGAAATCGACAACAACTTTCCCCTCCCTAGGTCAGAGTTGACAGTTGGACTTTTTTTTTTGGCGGGATCATGCGAGAATACAATTGAATTTTAG